>JAODAL010002872.1:0-185406 GCA_025379985.1 Phyllomedusa bahiana
GGGGGCAAAAATTTTTACCCACTTTTTAAAAGGGGGTTTTCTCACCTTGCTTTTTCCAGAGTCGTAGGGGCTTCAAACCCCACATTTTTTTATTTAGATTTTGGGGGTTTCCCTTAATCCTTTATAAAAAATTTTTATTTTTTCTAAAAAACCCAGATCGCTACAGTAACTTAAGTTAGGAAAATTAAAATCTGAAAGAAAAAAAAAAAAAGCTACGGGAGCCCCCGGGGAAAAAAAACAAGGGGTTTATCAAAGGTAAACAATCAAATTTTTTTTAGAGAAAAGGGGATTTGCTCTGTCCAACCAGGGTGACGGCACTCCGTGCTGTCTGTCAAATTTCCGGGGGGGAGATTTTGGATTTTAACCAAAGGCACTTGTGAGTATTCAGAGCGATAAAATAATCGTGATCGGGGGCAAAAACAAATAAACCAGAATTTTAAAAAACTTTTCTTTCCCTTTTCCCAATATGTTAAAAAGTAAACTTTTGTAGTCAAAAACCCCTTTTTTAAAAGGGGTTTTTTTCAAAAATACCCGGTTTCCCAGGGAGTCAAAAAGGAAAGCTTCCACTCATTTGGTTTCCTTTAAAATTTGGGGGGGTTATTAGAAATTTTGGGCCAAAATTCAGAAATTTTGCGAGGTTATTTTTAAACAAGAGCAATTTTTAAAAATCTTCCAAAACCCAAAAGAAAAAAACACGGTACATGTGGGTGGGGACTGAATACAAGGGTTTTTTTCCTGAAAACGAAGCAAATTCTTATTAAGTAATTATTTTTCTAAAGGGGCCCAAAACCTTCAGTCTTTTGCTTTTTTTCTGCTAATCGAAAAACGGGTTTGTACGGTTTTAAACAAAGAAACCAGTGTCTATTTCAAGAGCAAAAAAATTGATTTTTAGGGAATAAAGTACAATCTAATTCTTTTAAAAGAAAAACCCAAATTTCATTTAGAAAAAGTCTTCAAATTAAACGTCCCCCTTTTTGTTGAAAGAAACTTTGTTGGGGAAAAACCCCTTTTTGGAACTACTGGATTTAATGACTCTTCTACAGTATCCCAAATTTTTTCCCTTTGAAACCCCAAATGGGTGGTTTTTTTAAAAAAAGGTTTTCTGAGGAACCCTTTTTAAATAAAATTGTAAAGGGGAGATGGGGCTTAGGGCACATGTACTGAAAAAGGGCCCTTTTTCCCTAATGCAGAATTTGGGTTTTCAAACTCAAAAGGGAAAGTAAAAGTCCTTTCCCCTAAAAAACTTCAAAGAGAACCGTTTCTTTTTTAAAAATGTATCAAATGGAAAGGGGTTTCCCCCTTTTTAAAAGGGTTTAAAAGAGGGGATTTCATTAACCCCCCGCAATGGGATACCCCGGGCCAAAAACCCTTTTCTGGGTTATAAACAAAATTTACCAAACCCCCGGTATTTTTGGGGTTAAAAAAAAACTCAATTGAGCTTTTAAACATTAAAGTAAAAAAATGAGCGGGTTTGGGGAAAAATTTTTGCTCCTTGCTTTTCCTTTTAGGGGCCCAAAAATAAACCAAAAATTTAAAAAACCTAACTGGGATAGAGGTTCTGTAAAACCCCAAACAACCGGGCATTAAAAAAACATACTTCCCATATAAAAATTCCTGTTAATTTTATCGCAGTTAAATCCACTTTCCCTTTCCAAAAAGTTTTCACTGCAGGGGGACAGGGCCCCCTGCTTGCTATTTTGTAAAAAAAATTTTTTTTTTAAAAAATTTTTTATTTTTTTAATAACGTCAGTTATTTCACAGCTCAAAATTTCTATAAAAATTTTATAAGGGAATTTTGTGTCACTCAAGGTCCCGAAACCCCGTTTAGCGCTAAAAAAGTTTATATTGGTTAAAAAGGGCATTTTTTATAGTCCTGATTTTTGGGACTGCCAAAAAGGGCCCCTGCAGGGCAGTTCCCTTTTTTCAGGGGGAAAACCCCCTTTCGGGAAAAGAGGAACCCAAATTTAAACCCATTTAAAAAAAAAAAAAATTTTTGGAGGAAAAAGGGCGTTTTTGGGAAATAAGGGAAATTTGAAAAAAAGACTTACAGGGGACATGGGTTTAATTTTCCCCCTTAAAAAATGGTTAAAGGGGGAAATTTAAGGGGGAAACATATCCCTATCCAAAAATTTTAAAAAGATAAAAAGGGGGCACACCTAAAATGTGCCCCGCGTGTGAACAAAGGGTTAAATTTGGGCAAAATCTTTACATAATTTATTTTTTTGCCCCTTTTTTTGGATCGATGGGTTTGCTTTTGTATGTTTTCATATCTATCTTTCTTTCTAAAATTTTTTATCTAAACTATCTATCTAACTATCTATCTATCTCTAATCATACGTTTTAAATTAAAACCCATCTAAAAATCATATGTTCTTGGGTTAATTTTTTAAATTTATTGTAATCTTAAAAATTTCCCCTATTATCAAGCAATCTATCTATCTGGGGCCCCCTTTTATCTAGCTAAATCTGTCACAATTTTATCAATTGTGTAAGTCTTTAAATTCTATCTAGGGGTACTTATTTCCCTTGGGTTTTTTTCATTACGATTTCAAATTTTTCAAATCTAATTTTTTAACTCTTTTTTTTTCTCTTCTTTATTTTGGGCGATTTTTCCCACTATCTATCTAACTACTTTCAAAACTTTCATCTATTAGCCCATCTTTTCATTTTCTATCTTCTAACTTTTCAAACTATCGATTTTTCTATCTATCTATCTAAACTTTTTCCTTCTTATCTATTTCTACCCCCCAAATTTTCTAAACCATTTTCTTTCCAATTTTAATCTATCTATCTATCTTATTTAACTATCTAATCCCCATTTTCTAGTATCCCCATATCTTTTCTAAATCTATCTATTTTTCTATCCCCTCCCCCTTTCCCTATTCTACCTGCTTTCTATCCTCCCCTTTCCCTTGTAAAAAAGGGGCGTTTCTTTTTTCTTTAAAGCAAAAAGCGATGAGAATATTTTTTATAAAAACATTGTGTCCTTAAATTGACCCCCCAATTTTTCCCTAAACAGTGTGGGTGGTTTAAAACTCAAAAAAAATCTGCAAAGGGGAAAAGCCTTTTTAAAAACCCCCAAAAAAAATTTTTTTTTTTGGGGGAAAAAAAAATTTTTTTTTTTTTTTGGGGGGTTTTTTTTATTTTTTCCAAAAGGGGGTTTTTTTTTTTTTTAAAATTTTTCCTTTTTTTTTTAAACTTTTCCCCAAAAATCACCCTTTTAAAAATTTTTTTTAAAAAATTTTTTTTTTGGTTTTTTTTTTTCCCCGGTAATTTAAAAATTTTTTAAAAAAAAATTTGTTTTGGGCCCAAAAACCCAAAATTTTCCCAAATTTAAAAATTTTTTCTATAATTTTTTTTGGGGTTTTTTTTTTGGGGTTTTTTAACCCCTTTTTTTTTTTTTTTTTCCCCCCTTTTTTCCCTTTTTTCCCCCCCCCGGGGGGGGTTTTTTTCCCCCCCCCTTTCCCCTTTCGTTTTTTTGGGTTTTTCCCCCCCTTTTCCTTTCCCCCTTTTCCCCCCTTTTTTTCCCCCCCTTCCCCTTTTTCCCTTTTTTTCCCCCCCCCCTTTTCCCCAAAAATTCTTTTTTCCCCTTTTTTTTTTTTTTCCCCCTTTTTTGCCCCCTTTTTCCCTTTTTTTTCCCCCTTTTTTTTCCCTTTTTTCCTTTTCTTCATTTTTTTTCCCCCCCTTTTTTTTCCCCCCCTTTTTTTTTAAAAGGGCCCCTTTTCCCCTTTTTCCCCCCCTGGGGGCCCCCCCTTCCCTTTTTTCCCCCATTTTTTTTTTTTTCCCCCCCCCCCCCCCCCCCCCCGGGGGAAAAACCCCCTTTTTCCCCTTTTTTTTTGGGGGGTTTTGGGTTTTTTTTTTCCCAATTTTTTTATTTTTAAAAATTTAAAAAGGGAAAAAACCCTTTGGGTCCCCCCCCTTTTTTTTTTGGGGTTTTTTTTTTTTTCCCCCCTTTAAAGGGTTTTTTTGGGGGACTTGGCAAAGGAAACCCTTTTTTTTTGGTGGGGGTGGGGGGAAAAAATTTTTTGGCCCCCCCAAAATTTTTTTTTTCCAAAAAAAAAAAGGGGTTTTTTTTAACCAAAAGGTGATCCAAAGAAGGGAATGTAAACTCAACCTCCTAGATTTGGGCCACTATTTTTAGGGGAATTTCAAAAAAAGGGACGGGGGGGTTTTAAAAAGCAACCAAAATTTCCCCTGGCACTTTTATTTTATTTTTAAAAATGATATTCCCTTATTGATTTAGTTTAAAATTGAGAAAAAAATTAAGTTAAAAATTTTACCCAAAAGCTTTGCTGTTCCAATTTTGGGTTCATTTTTGAGTTAGGAAGTTTTTTATCTCCTTCTTGTTTACCAAGGGTTCTTTATTACCCGACAAAAAATTTTCTTTCTTTAGCGCTTTGGGTGGTGGCGGGCCCTCCCTGCTGTATCTTATCAACAGGAAGCGTTTTTCTCCTGTCTGATTTATTTTTTGAAAAAAAAAATTTTTAAACCCCGATTTACTGCCCTTCCAAAGCAGCCTTGCACCATCCTGTCAGGTTGGGGAGCACATTCATGTCCCAATTTAAATAAAGGATAGAGAGTCACTCGGGCAGCTAACAGTGTGTTTGTTTGCTTTGTATCCTTTTTTTTGGGGAATATAAGATGCATTTTTTTCCCCCCCCAAATTTTGGGGGGGAAAACAGGGGGCATTTTTTGGGTTTTAAAACATCCCTGGGGGTTTAAAAAACCCTGTGGGTTTCCCCCAAAAAAAAACTGACCCATTTTTTGGCCGCCCTGAGATCGCTCAGTGGGGCAATCGGGTGCGGCTGAAATTCCAGTACAGCCGGGTGGCCCACTGTTTTAGCCCTTTTATGCGGGGAAGGGAAAGCCAGCGCCCCTTTCCCCCTTTCCTGCGCTTTAAAAATTTTAGTTTACTGAGGAGGGTTTTAAAATTTTAATTTTTTAAATTGGATGTTTTGGAAAAATTCCTATTTTAAACAAAAAAACCTTGTGTAAAAAATGGAAATTAAAAAAAAAAAGGAAAAAGTGGTTTGCCCCGGAAAAAAAAAAGTGGGGCCCCCAAAGTTTTAAAAAAAGGGTAAAAAAGAAAAAAGAAAAATAAAAAAATTTAAAAAAAAACAAAAAAAAAGTTAAAAAAAAATCCACCCCCCTTCCCCCCCTGCCGGTTTAAAAAAAATACATAAAAAATAAAAAATTTAAAAAAAGGGGTTCCCCAAAAAATATTTTTGGTTAAATTTTGAAAACCCCCTTGGGGAAAAAAAAAAAAATTTTTCCAAAATTTTTTAATTTTTTAAAAAAGTTTTTAAAAAAAAATTTTTATTTTTCCCCCGTACGCTAAACCCAATGTAGAAGAAAAAAATTTCCAAAATCCCAAAATTGTGTTTTTTTTTTGGTAATTTCTACCCCCAAAAGTTTGGGAAATTTAAAAAGTGATAAAAAAGTTACCTTTTCCCTAAAAATGATCCCCAATAAAAACTAAAAGTTAAAACCTGCATTTTTTTTAAATTTTTTTTTCCTCCCTTTTTTCCCCTTCAAAAACCCTAGGGCGTTTATGCCAAAAAAAATTACGTTCGTTTTTTTTCCCCTTTACTAAAAAAACTTTCTTTTCTTTAAAAAAAACAGCCTCTAAATCCCATATATACCCAAAAAAATTTGGGCAGGGGAACAGTGTCTTTTGTTTTCACAGCCCCCCATTAGTAATTCTAGGTAAAAGGGCTCAGTAGGAATGGGATTTACCCAGAGCTAAATGTCAGGAAACTGCTGGGGGGACCCACCCACGGGCCTGCAAAGGAAGTGGGACCCTTTGAAGGGGAAAAAAAAAAAAAAAAAAAAAATAAAAAAAGCTGGGGAAGGGAAACACCCTTCCCCTTTAGGGGGAAATTGCCCCCTTTGCCCCTTTTTACCCAAAAGAAGATGTTTGTGTCCGGGAAAAGTGGCAAATTTTTTTGGGGGTTTGTTCCCAAAAAAAACATTTTCCCCAATGGGACGGGGTTTTCATGCTATAAAAAAGCAATTGACAGGGAACCCTAGAACTTTATGGTTGACGTATTAGTTTATCATTAGAGATTTAACTCCTTTAAAAAATAATGGGTGGTAAAATTATAACATCCAGCTGTAAGGTTCCGGGCCCCAAAACAAAGCGATATTTTGAAGGCCCATCCCCCAATTCTAGGGGACGGGGCAAAAAAGGGTTTTCCTGTTTGCCTTCAAAAAAACTTTACGGGTTTCTTAGCCAAAAACCCCATAAAGGATTTTTCTTAACTTGTTGGGCCGTTGCCCTTGCATAAAAAAAAACAATAATACTGAAAAGGACGATAAAAAATCCCCCGTCTTACCTGTTTTTTAAAAAATTTATACACACCCCAAAATTTTTCCCGAGGACATGCTTGTTGTCTTTTCAAACCACTTTTTTAAACCCTTTCATAGAAACCCCACAAGGAAAAAACCCCCAAAATTTAATTTATACATATATTTCTCGAGGGCCAAAAATGTCTTTTTCTTGACCTGTTTTATTTACTAGCATTACAAAAAAAGCTAAAAGCCTTAAAATGCTAAAAAGGGAAATTGCCCGGGTAAAAAGGGAAAATGTTCTTTCAAAAAAAAATTTTTGGGAATTTTTTGGGGTTATTTTTTTTAAAATTTTCCATATCTTTTTCAATATTTTTTTAATTAATTTTAAAAACCCTGCAGTTTTCACTTTCGCCAAAAGCCAAAAAAAAAGGGTTGAAAACTTCCTTTTTCTTTCCCGGAAAAGTTTCCAGTTGTCTGTATTATAGCCAAAGAGGGTAAAAACTAAAGGGAGACCCCTTTCACAAGAGGAAGGGTCATGTTCACCCTTTCACCTTTGACACTGATTTCTTTCCGGGGTACAGGGGTGACTAAAAAAATTTCCCCTATAGAAGTGAAGGGGAACTAAAAGTCAGTTTTAAATTTTTCCCTATGTGGAGGAAGCTATGAAAAGCTCTCTGTGACTGTTTAAAAGCAGTGAAAGTGATATAAAAAAAATTGAAAAAAAAAAAAAACCAAAAAATTGCTTAAAAAATGTGTTTAACATAAAAAGGAAACTTAAACAAGACTCTTTTTTTGATGAACATTCCCTTTAAAAAAAAAGGGATTTTAAAATGCTACAAGAAATATCTAAGGGTTTTCCCCTGTCCCAAAGAAAAAAAATAAAAAAAAGTATAAAAAAAAAAATTTACAAAAAACCCTTTATTTTCCCTATTTTTAAATTTTGTAGCACTGGAGTCTTTTTAAAAAGGGGAAAAAGGGGGTTTCTCGTTTTGGTCAAATTTTTCCCATCATTAAAAAAATTTCCTTTGGGACAAAAAAGCCGATCTTTAAAGGGTCCCCCCCAAATTTGGGGACCCCTTTAGTGTTCCCCCTTTAAATTTTAGGGAAAAAACCTGGAAAAACAAGTGTTGAATTTTCCAGCGGGTCTCCATGGGGGAAAAATTAAAAAATTGCAGACTCCCCATTCAGATCAAGGGGGAAAGGCCCTTCCGGGAGAGAAAAGGGGCTTTGTTTTAAACCCCTTTTCCCACGTTGACCAAGTGATAAATTATCCTAAACGGAACCCCCCCTTTTCCCCTTCCTTTAGAAACCTTAGAATTCTCTAAAGGGTTTTTTAAAAAATTTGATCTTCAAATCTGGAAAAAACCCCCCTATAAAGAGGTTAGAAACTTAGATTTGGTTCAAAACTGTGACCAAGGGCGTAACTAGCATTATTGGGGCCCCCTTGCAAAGTGGGACAGGGGTTACCACCTAATGACAGTAAGCTCAAGGAAGCAATAATTAACCCCTATTTTTCAAAGTTGGGTTTTTTTTCAGAGAGGCCCCCTGTAATTGTGTAGGTAGGAAAACCCCCCAAAACTACAAAAAAAGGGTTCCTGTTCCTTTTAAATTCAGTGGGTTCTCTGGGAAACTCTGGCCCCCCAGAGGGGTACTATGGTTGCTGGGGTTTCTACTTATTTAGGGTTTTTTGAAAATGTAAGGTGTTTTCCCGCGATTTATTCCCCTTTTTTTTAACACGTATTGCTTGTATTTTAATTTTTTTTACTGTATTTTATTTTTGTATTTTTTTGAAAACACTTTACCCTTTTTTTTTATTAAAAAACCCCCCTTTTTGGGGTGGGAATTCTTTATAATTTTGGCTCTAATTTTTTTCCCCCTGCCTTCTGAAAGCCATGACCTTTTTTTTTTTTTCCACCAACATAGACGTATGAGGGGCTTTTATTTTGCGGGACCCAAGGGTGTACTTTCTAAAGGTTTTAACATATTTCCATTAAAAAATAAAGGGAATGGAAAAAAAAAATCTTAAGTGGGGCAAAAAGTTTAAAAAAAAATTTCTTGCGTCATGTTTGAGGGTTTGTTTTTACGCGTTCATTTTTCAGCAAAAAAGGGTGTGTTATGTGTATTTTGAGGTTGACATGCAGTTGGCCAATATCTAAAATGTACCCGGGTTTGTTATGTTTTGGTTTCCCAAAAAAAAAATTCCCAAAAATTTTTATTTTTTAAAATTTTCGGGCCCCGGGGCTTTTTTTGTTTCGGGCCAATAACTTTTTGTACTAAAAACCCCACGGGGTGGGGAGGGGGTGAAGTGTAGGGAGGTTTTGGAAAGATTTCAAAATTTTTTGATCACTTTTATTCCAATTTTTTTAGGACGAAAAAGGGCCAAAAAAAAAAGAATTTTTTTTTTTTCTACGGTGTTAGGGGCGGGATAAATTTTTGTTATTTTTTTAAAAAAGATCTGATTTTTTTGGGCGCGGCGTACCCAAAAATTTTGGGGGTAAAATTTTTTTTATTTCATTTTTTTTTATTTGTAAAATGGTGAAAGGGGGGGTTTTATACTTTTTTAAATTTTTTTACCCCTTTTAAAAAATTTTTTTTCACTTTAACTTGAGGGGGGGCCCCCAAAAGGTTTCTTTTTCCCCCTATCGGGCGCATTCATTTATACAGCCTAATGGGATTGTATATACAAAAACTTTTAAAGGGGGTACAAAAAATGGCGGGTTTTCCCATAAGGAAAATTTGGGGGAAAACGAAAAAAATTTGGGCGTTTGGGGGGCCTTCACAAGGTTTTTCCCGCTGCCATGTTCGCGATGGGGGGCCTCGATTTCGCCACGGGGTTTTCCCCCCCCCGCGTGAGGAATGGTGCCCGGCACCCTTTCTTTATTTATTTTGACACCACAAACCATCATTGCCATCTACAGGGTTAAACAGCGGGGGGTGGTGGTGCCCCCCCCGAGGTGGGAAAAAAATGGGTGTTAGCTGCAAATTTGCCACTGAACCCGGTTTGGGTGTGTACAGGATCGCCCTGAGACCCCCCTTTCAAAGGGCCGGGTTACTTTGGGAAAAGGAGTTTAAAAAACGTCTTATGTCAATAAGGGGGTTTTAAAACTTAAAAACCTTTAAAAAGTTTGGTCCTTTGTATACCCCTAAGAAAAACCATAGCCATGATTATAGTGGGTTTAAAACCCTTTTGGGGTGCTGTGGGGGTAATTTTTGCTCATTTTGCCACCTGAGTGGGGAAAGGGGAGGGGGCATATAAGATTGAAATAGGGAAATTTAAAAGAAAACCCCCTTTTCAGTGGTCCCAAAGTTTTGTTTATTTTTCGTATGGGCAGGGGCGTGGGGCTTAAACCCCACTGAAGTTTTAAAAAAAAAAAAAAAAAAAAAAAAAAAAAACGAGGTTTTTGCCCTTTGATTTCTACAAGGATTACCCCAGCAGAAATTTTTCCCCAAAAGGGAAAAAAGGGGGCTGACCCGGGAATATAGGGCTAATAGGCCTAGGGGGTGCCACAAAATATGATAATATAAAATTCTTTGCATCTAAAGTGATAAAAAAGTATCTGGGTCAAGGGTATTAGTGTTAATTTTTGGTTTTAAGGGTGGGAATATATCAAAAATCGTTCCCTTTTAATTAATACTGGGTTGAGATTTGGCATTGGGCTACCTAAGGTCATACTATTTTTGACACCCGGTCCAAGTTTTTTATTGGGGGAAAAAGATTCCCTCATTGGGGGGAAATTATAAATCCCTATTTCGATTTCTGTTTGTCTTGGAAAAGGGGTTTATGTATGGCAGCACTTGGGCCTTAAGGGCCGGGAAAAACTGTTTTTCAGTATTCAGGGTTTTTTTATCAAATTTGTTTTCCCTCTAAGCTGGTGAATTTTTGGCCGAAAACCTGAGAGGTTTTTCCCTGCAGCATGATCGGGAACAGTATTCTCTCCCAGTTTTGGTTTCCAAAACGTATAAAATTGGGCCCCCTTCCCCAAACGTGCATCTGAAATCAAAAACCGGGAAAAGAGACATAAATATTCCTTTCCACAGGGCACACAGTGTGGTTTTGAATGCACGCTGAAACAAAGAAAACCTTTTCTTCCGCCTGAAAAATGTTCCCTGCGTTTTTTCAGCCCAAAAATTATTTTTTGGGATTGTAAAACCCAAAAAGCCCTCTTTCGATCCTGCTTTTTCATTCTCATTGGGAACCCGGAGAGGAAAAAGAAAAAGAAAAAAAAATTTAACCACGAAAAAAAAATACAGGGATTTTTTTTATCGTTCCCTTTAAAGTGCATTTCCCCATGGGCAATTGGTATCCCTCCAGATAAATTACATTGCAAAAAAATAGGAAGGAAAAATTTGGGCCATAAGAAGGCCCAATAAGAAGGAAAATTAAGGCGGTTTGAAACAAAATATCTGAAATAGATTAGTTTAAGAATATCCACCAATAAGCACGAGGGGGGTCAAAACTTAAAAAAAGTTTCTTTATTTCTTGGGGACCCCCTACGGGTTTTAAATCAAAGGGGTTGCTGGTTTTGAAAAAAAAAATTGTGGAACAGCTGGGGGTGGGGGACAGAAAAAAATTTAAAAAAAACTCACCTTTTTCCCAAAAGGCCCTTTTTTACAGTTTCTGATTTTTGGTATGGGGAACCAATAGGGGGCCGCCCCAATCATTGGTATTTCGACCCCACCCGTCAGTGGAAAAGGCCTCCCCAAAAGTTACATTTCCCTTTTTTCCCAAAAAGGAAGTGAACTCTGATACCCCCTGAAAGCCTGCCGGGTCATATTAAAAAATGAATGTGACCTCATTGGCCAGGGGGGCAGTGGGATCAAAGTTTTTCGGCTGGAAAATAAGGGCCCGTTTTGGAAAAGGTGAGTCTTTAAATTTTTTTATATCTTTCCCCCCCCTTACAATTTTATTACATAGACACCCAAAGTTTTTTAATGGGCAGCAGAAAATACTAAATTTCCCTGTGGGGGCACTACGGGGAAATGACACTTTTCCCACGCCCTCCCTGCATGGAGCACCTTATGATCGTTTATTTTAGGGGACTCTTTTGTCAAAAAAAACCCATAAAAAAAAAAAAAAAAATCATTTTTTTTCCCCCAGACCCATTCTGGCTGGTTAGGTAAAATAATTAAAAAACACCTTGAAAGCTGATAGGGGAAGGTTCCGATTTTTTGGAAGTTTTGCATCATTTGGCTTTCACAGGAAAAATTTATCAATGTTGTTCGGAAAAAAGGAAAAAAAAAATGGACCCTATACTAAATATGCCCCGGGTTTACAGTATACGAAAAATGCGCACGGACTGCCTTTCTAAAACTTTACAAAGTCAAATATATGAGCTGTGATGCTAAAAACACTTTCCACAATGGGTTTTTAAAAAAAACTGGTTGCTTGAAGAGGGCAACCTTTCATAAAAAATTTTGATGAAAACCTCCTTTTTCCCGGAAAATGTTTCCAATTGCGCGTCGTCAAAGGGTGTTTCTAAATTTAATGTGCAGGGAGCGTTGTTAATGCAAGGTCTGTAAACCCAAGGCCCCTGATAAAAAAACCAATGTGCGTTGCTTTGACTTGTGGACAATAAAAAATTGGATTTTATGAGGTCCTATTTAAAAATATTTTATTTTAATCATTTGTATGGGGAAATTTTAAAAAAATTAAAATTCATCGGGAGAAAAGGAAAAAATCTGCAACTAGAAAAAAAACATTAAAAAAGAATCTGCTTTTTTTTTCTAAATAATTTTTTTTTTTTTTATGAAACATTTTAAAACATTGACCACTAGAGCAGGCCACAGTAGGCTGACTTTTTTCCTGTTTTAGGCCCCTTTTTGCTTTGGGGGTAAAGGTCCTGATTCAGATCATTCAATTTTTTAAGGGGGAGAAGATTTAAAGGGATTGTCCCCCTCCAAACAAAAAATGTTCTCTCCGGGCTTTTTTTATCATTCTGTCACTTTTAAAAAAAAGGGACCCCTCCCTGCGCCCGTCACATGCAAAAAATTTACATCACATTTGAAAGTGAACAGTCCAAAAGGTGAGGAGGGTAAGCAAGGCATGGTGGGCATCCCCATTTTCCCAAGTAGCAAAGTAAAAGAAAAACCAAATAGATTTCGGTGCTGGAACGGAGGACCAAAGGAAGGTGAGTATAAAGTTTTTTTTTTAAAAGAGGTGGACAACCCCCTTTTAATTGCAAATACAATTCTATGTTTTATGAAGCTTAGATAAGATTGAAGGGGGAAACTATATTCTAAACAACCAAATTCCACTCCCCTTTTCTCTGGAGGGTGGCGTACTCCCTCTTTGTCCTGGAACATTTTTCTGGTATTAAGTTCCATTAAAATTTCAATGCCCTAAAAACACACCCAAAACCCTTTGCAATGTTGTACGAAAGGCGGAAGGGGGCCTCCCCTTGGTGGCTCCTGGGAGGTAACAACAGTTTGCACCTTTTTAAAAATTGTTGCGGCAACTAAATAGAAGAAAGGAACTAAAACCTTACCAATTATTGTTTGCTGTTCTATAATCTGGTTTACAAGTTATTTTTGACATTCTAGTGTCTCATAGTGTCAGGTATCTTCGGGTCAGTTAGGACTGACACCGTAGAACGGTGGGTATTGTATCCTCTGGGCCAGCGTGAGCAAAGATGGTGATATAGCAGACCATGCCAAAGAGCGGAGTCTAAGGAGACCCTGGTCTTCACCGGAGCCTGCCTCAAGGCCGGACAGACTTTGTTGTGGGGAACCCCCCAGGTCGTTACCTCTAATGTGGCTACTCGCAGTGACAGCTGAAGTTCAGGACAAGGACACCAGGCATAGCCAGAGGTGATGGGTCCCGGTTGGTATAGCCATAGGCAGGTATCAGAGTCCCAGTCAGGTAACTGGCAGGTATAATTGCAGGAAATAATGCACACAGCCAGAAATAAACTGGTGCAATGGCAGGAACAGCAGTAGTAGATGTGCAGGCATACATGCCAACTCTCCCGTTTTTGGCGGGGGGGGTCCCGCTATTTGGGGTCCCCTCCCGCCCTCCTGGGGGAGTTGGCATTCCTCCCGCCGCCAGCAGGCGGCGGGGTCCTTTAAATGGCCGCGGCGACAGAGTAGCGCTAGTGCACTACTCTGGCGCCGCCGGGCCGCTCCTACAGGCGGGTGAAGCGGCCGCTGCGCCCGCTTCACCCACCCGGAGTCTCGCTGTGCAGGGAGGAGGCAGGAGGGATCGCTCCATCCTCCCTCCTCCCCCTGTATGTCCGGCGCCGGTGTGTGCACCGCACATACAGGTCAGCGGCGCAGGGGAAGTGACGCGCGGCTGGAGGGGAGTGACGCGCGGTTGCTGTCACTTCCCCCAGCGCCGCTGTGGAGATCGTCCGGAGCAGCCGTGCTGCAGGAGCCTGGTGAGGTAAGTGGATTGTAGTATTTTATTTTTATTAGCGATATGGGGGGCTCTGCCTGACAACAATGGGGGCACTACCTGGCAACAGAGGGGACATCTACCTGGCAACAGAGGGGACATCTACCTGGCAACAATGGGGGAACTACCTGGCAACAATGGGGGCACTACCTGGCAACAGAGGGGACATCTACCTGGCAACAGAGGGGACATCTACCTGGCAACAGAGGGGGCACTACCTGGCAACAATGGGGGCACTACCTGGCAACAGAGGGGACATCTACCTGGCAACAGAGGGGACATCTACCTGGCAACAGAGGGGGCACTACCTGGCAACAATGGGGGCACTATCTGGCAACAGAGGGGGCACTACCTGGCAACAGAGGGGGCACTACCTGGCAAAAATGGGGGCACTACCTGGCAACAGAGGGGACATCTACCTGCCAACAGAGGGGACATCTACCTGCCAACAATGGGGGCACTACCTGGCAACAGAGGGGGCATCTACCTGGCAACAGAGGGGGCACTACCTGTCAACAATGGGGGCACTACCTGGCAAACAATGGGGGCACTACCTGGCAACAATGGGAGCACCTACCTGGCTAACAAAGGGGGGCACCTACCTGGCTACAGAGGGGGCATCTACTTGGCTACAAGGGGGCATCTACCTGCCTGTAAGGGGCACTACCTGCTTATGGGGGTTTACTACCTGGCTATAAGGGCATCTACCTGGCTTTCTTCCAAAGCCGTTATGCAGTTAGGTGGAGTGGGTGTGGCTTTGAAGGGGCGTGGCATACCAACAAGATGGGCGTGCCCATGCAAATTTTGCTGCGGCGCGCTACGTGCGCCGCCCACTAAAATCTCCTGCTTTTTCATTTTCAAAAGTTGGCAACTATGTGTGCAGGTGACTCAGCGGTTAACTGCAAGTGACACAGAGGTTAACTCAGGAACAGCAGTAACCAGCAGCGGTCAGGAGCTCAGGTGGACATGCCTGAACTGACTAGGAACAGAACTAAGGAGGTCGTAGGTCATTGGACAGGTAATTTTCCTTTTAAATAGCAGAAAACTGCTGTATGTGCGCCTTTGAGGGAGATTGTGAGTGCACTGAAAGCCACAGAGGACGGGTGCACGCGGGGTCGCGAGCCAGAGGAGGAGCGCACATGGGTGAGTAGTAACTGCCAGTAAACAACGCTGCAGCAGGGGAGGAGAACACAGAAGGAACACAACAATGCCCGCAGTCTGCAGCAGGAATCGCGGCATGGACCATGCCACACATAGGGGACATCGCAGGGACAGAGCAGAGACACAGCCATGCCTGTGAGGACCGCGGCATGGAGCATGACAGCAGCAAACAGGTGCAGGGCCAGGGGCATAGCAGAGACACAGTTATGTCTGCAGTCCAAGACAGGGACCACAGCATGAACTGTGACACATAGAAGTGCATATTACACTTCTAGATGATATTTTAGACTGGATCTGCCAATCTACCAGTAATTATTTTGCTATCACAAATAAATAGTGTCGTGCTTCAGATGCAGGTCAAAGTCAATTGTACCTGAAATGGAGTGCTTTGATTTGGGTTGGTCAAAATTGATTTTCGGTAAAAAGGTGTCATAAAAATTTACCATAACCACAACTCAATGCTAGGGTTGTTGAGGAGGTTTTAGGGGTCAGCCAACTAGTCCGGTGACAGGTCACTCCTATTGTGGCCTAACTTCTGGTCCGACATCCTGTCTGACACCACTTCCTGTTACTATAACATTGGGCTATGTTGAAGAAACAGGAAGTAATGTCAGATATGGGGATGCAATGTCCGGCCTCATTTCTTGCCAAAATACCATTGGACCTATGTTGAAGTGACAGGAAGTGAGATTGGACTGGAAGTTAAGCTGCAAAGGGAGCGTCACCCATAATATTCCTTTAAGAATCCTAAATGGATGTCTTTGTTTTCCCTTTTTTTTTTCTTTTTTTTATGTCCGTAACTTGAATTTTTTTACAAGTTCAATTGAACCTGTGTCAAACCCAATGGAGACCTATGACAGCAGCACTGCAAATAAGCATTCAAGTTCTTGACCAACTGTTCTAATTAAATTTTTTGACAGCTTGTTATGCTCTGATAACAATTAGTGCCCATAAGTTACTGGACTAAGCAAGAGATCTTCACTGTTCTGAAACATTTCGGTTGTCACCCTTAGAGGGGTTTTGCCACAAAGTAAAATTGACGTGGGAAGCTTGAAAAAGAAATAACAAACATTTTCACCATTCATTATTATTAAAAATTCTGCATAATTTTTATTTTAGCTGCTCTTTTAGTGATCCATTGTTTACAGCTCATGTCCAGGCTATACGACCAAGGCTGAGAGCTCCTCATTACTGGTCGCACATGCTCAGACATCACCTCTCCTCTCAGGCAGCTACTGAGTGTACAAACCCCAGGTGCTGTCACTCTACTCTCATCCTCTGTGCTCCTTAGTAATTAGTCACAGTGCAAATAAATAAAAAAGAAACCTCAAAGAGGTTTGTGCATTGATAAAGAGAAAAAAACCCACAAGTTTGGTTCCTGCAGGGATTTGAACCCAGGACCCTTGTGTCTGGAAGCACAAACATTACCTCTCAGCTACTCACAATACTTTACATAAACAGACCTTTCTTTGACTACAAAGAGGAAAGGCCAGGTGACTTCATCTTGCTGGGTCACATGATATGCAATTCAAACAAATCACACACGCCGCCTTCTGAGCACACAGAGCTGAAGAGCAGGATATAGGAGGTATGAAATGAGATCATGGCAAAACCGATTTAATTAGTAGATTATCATCCTGACACCTAAATTGTGGCTTGATTGGACAATTATTATCAGTATCTATATAGAGTCTGTCAGTGTGCTGCCATAGGGTACCATATTGGATTGTATTAAAGGGGATTTGCCAAGACACAAGTTACTCACCTTCTTATCAGCAAAGGGAGAATGTCAACAAATCACACTGAGTCATGAAAGCTGCAGGGCTGAGAGGGATGGGGTGAGTAAGGAGTGAGGAAGAAGGGAGCGTCTCAAAACTTAAGTGAAATAACAGTACAACAGTGGATTCTCAATACAGCAAGACACAGCCTGATAGACTGCACTTTCTACCCGGTGCCTTAAAAGCTCATTCATTTTGCCCGTCATCAGATAAGAAGTGTTTCACGCAAGCACGGCCTGTCAGCTCTTCGGTCGTGTCTAGTGGAAGCTTTGAGGTAACTAAGGGGGATTGAGCAATGCTGTAGCTCTCACAGGCTTCACTTTTTGTAATCACATATATTTAGAAAAGTGATTAAATACCCATTTTGGAGGTTCCCACGTCAACATTACATGGTGGCAAAACCCCTTTAAAGAAATTGACTCCCCTGGATGCAATGTTCTAGAGGAGAAGACCTCTATGCTCCATTTTTGTTCAGGTTAAGACAGAAGTATGGCCCCTTAAACTTCAATGTTTGCCATCCGACTTGGCGGTTGCATGGAGCACTAATATACTCGATGCATACTACTGCTATTCGAAATCTGATTTCTAAGCAGTAAACTTTGATATCCCTGTAGATTTAATGGAGTTTTAATTAGTCTAAATGGGACCCATTACTTCTGCTGTCATTACAAACACTACTTTAACTTGGAATCGGCTGCAATAACTTTGAAGTTCTTCTACGGCATTATTAAGTCCCTCAAATCCTGTTAGACGCTGTGGCAATTGCTTCTCCAAATAACACATCCCTACAAATAGTCTTCCACTTTGATATGCAAATGAGCCACTACTTAAACGAAGGGAGCGCTGGTAACGATCAGGAAAGTGTTTCTTATTCGGTAGCACTTGTTTCTAGCCAAGAAAGATCTTAAAAGCTATAAGACAGACGATGAACACAAGTCTTTTTCTGTTTCTTTTTCTAATTGATTGCTATAGCTTTGTTTGCTGCATTAACATAAATATTCCGTCACTTTACTTGTCATTCAGCGCTCACCAGGCTTATCGGTTAGAAGAACAGCATTTCAGTATCCAAGGTATTATTTAATAATGACACCTTTAGCCGGTAACAAATAATCTAAAAACATCATTCAAACATATGGGAAAAGCAAGTGAACAGATACAGATTGCTAGAATATTTTCACTTTATTTTACAATTTGTCATTTTTTTTTTAACAAAATGTAATTTTTTTTTTTAAAACACATTCAAACCAATAATTTTAATTATTTTAGTGGAAATAAGGCTAGGTCTACACTGCTTTGGACAAAATACGGCCATAAAGCGGCCGTTCTTTTTCCGTTGCAGAACCGCGTTTTTTGTCACGTTTTGCGCAAAAAACGCAGTCATTTCTCATTTTTTGGACGTCACCCAAAAAAAAAAAACTAAACCAGAAAACTAAAAAGCGCCGGCGTATTATACAACATGTTGTATAATACGCCGGCGCAGAGAAAAGACGAGCTGTGGAAACTGCAGCTCGTCTTTTCCATTGCCATCTATTGGGTCGCAGGAACGATTGTATCTTCCGCACTTTTAAGAAACTAAGCGCCAAAGATACAATCGTAATGCTGTGCAGTGTAGACACAGCCTAAAGCTCTGCCAGAAAATAATGGCAGATATTTTACCTTTTGTGGAATAACCATTTACTGACCGAGCCATCCACTCTTCTTCCTGATCAGTACATGTGGCTGTAAAGGGGTTGTCTAACTACAAGGATTGATTTTTTATGTTAAAGATCTTGTAAAAACAAGTCACTTTGCAATATATGTCCATTAACAGTGTCCTACCTATTCTGAGATATCCCCTCTTGTATGGGATGCATCAGCTCCTCAGGTCGCTATAGCTACAGACCTGTTCTATCTCTCCTGATAGGCTGTCAGTGCTGGTCGCTATAGCTACAGACCTGGAGTTCTCAGTAACCAGTAGAAGCCAGTAAACACGCCCCTGAATTCAAAATGAAACCGAGAAAACAGGACTGAGGTAAGATGAATCAATGTAGTGAGACAACCCCTTTAAATGCTATAAAGTTTTTTCATGCTTAGATCTTTTTAATAATTTTTTCATCTTATTATTGTGATACTCAAAGCTTTGTTTTTACATGTCTTTCAATTTTATTTTATTTTTTTATGTAGCACTACATAAGTTTTGTAATTGTGTTACTTCTCCCATTACGGATGTTTTAAAAAGTTGATATATAGTTTTAGGGTACTTGGAGGTTGCGGTTTGGGCTGACAGGGTTTTTATAATTTTTTTAATAGTGTGATGACTTTGTTTTCATTCATTTTATATATTGTGCCCTTAAAAAGGTCAGAAAATTAGTTTTAATTTTATAATTTTTTTTAAATTAAAAATTAGCCCCAATTACAGGTTAAATAAATCTGGGTCAGCATCAGCAGTTACCTGGCGATTACATGACCATAAGCGATGGCTTCCAGGTGAGCTGTGTATACAGTACTCTAAGAGTGCTGTGTATACAGCAATCAGGAAGCCCGGGATAGTAATAAACCATCTCTGCCTTCTTACTGTAGAGCCCGGCTGTCACTGACAGCCAGCTCTCCAACACTGCTACTGCATAATCGCTGTACAGCTGCAAACTCTGCAAGGATATTCTAAAACATCATTGCAGAGGTAAATGCCAGCCGCATGGATGTATAAATTCAAAAAGTGGTCAGAAACGGCTTAAATTTCCTTTGTATTTTTTATTATAAATCTGTATTTAAAGTCATTAATATCCAAAGAGAGATTTAAGGGTGGATTCTGCTGCCCTATCCGAAAGCAGGATATGATAGATGGAGGACAGCTGAGTTCCTCTGATTGAAGGATTTCACAGGTAAAAAGTAGAATAAGGGTATGTTCACACGGCTTATTTTTAAGCGTAATTGCGCGCGCATTTTGCCGCGTATTGTGCTTTATACGTGGCGAAATGCACGCAGCAATTACGGTAAATTATAGCTCTTATAGAGAGCTATGAATTACGCGTCGTCTCCCCGGGCGTACAATACGATCATATCGTATGCCTGGAGCGAGCAGTGACATGGGAATTGTTCGCGGCGTTCACGCACCGTTGACAATGCTGGCCCCCCTTGCTTTGGGAGTACGGGCTGATCAGAAGTTCCAAAACACCCGACGTACTGTACATACCCCAATAAGCCATGTAAACGTACCCTAAATCTTGACAGGACTCCTAATAGAGAAAGTGAGAGTCTTGGTTGTCCTGTCCACACACAGTGATTTTGTCAGGGACCCTTTCAGATGATTTTTACTGCCCAATCTGAGAGTAGGATATAATAGTAAGAGAGAAGCCGAGATGTGTGCTATTTAGGTGTATATGATTTGAAGAAGGTGTAAAAAGCAGAGTAAATTCTGAGAAGACTCCAAGAAGAGACAGTGAGAGTCCTGCTCACCCTGCCCCTTAAATTGATTGACAGCTTTCCTTGTGTGCACCCAGAAAGTTCTATAAAGAGGTGCAGTGCCAGTCCAAGCTACTACAAAATATACAGTGCCGTGTCTTATAAACAATGAAAGTCCCTTCAATCAGCTGATTAGTGGGGACATCAGACGTTCGAGTACTACTAATCTGATATTAGTGGCCAGGAACGTTAAAGCCTTCGATAACCTCTATAATATTATATTTTGTCAATTCATCCTAAAGCCTCTCAAAGTTGCACTTTGGCTTCAGATATGGCCAGTTTGGTCAGTACATGAAATTTGCTGGCGATTATAGGAAAACCATACAACCAAACAGCCAGTCTTTTTCCAGACAGGAAAAAGGAAGTGCATCATTCCCTGATTAGAAGAAGGTGTAAAAAGCAGAGTAAATTCTGACAAGATTCCAAGAAGAGACAATGAGAGTCCTGCTCCCTCTGCCCCATAAATTGATTGACACACTTCCCTTTTCATGTCTGAAAAGACTGGCTGTTTGGTTGTATGGTTTTCCTATGATCACTTGCAAAATTTGAGTACAGCTGAAGCAGCCCTACCTGAATCTGAAGAAAATCAAAATTTTCTGCCCTTACAAATCAGTTTTATAAACTTTTTCTGATGTGTTAATAAGAGGATATCTGACAATTTAGTACTTATCAGACTTTTTTCTGTTGATTTAAAGGACTGAATTACCAAGTTATGTAATCAATACCAATATCTAGTTTCCTAATTTTCCACTGAAAGTGGGCGGTTGTCCAAACAGTATGGTGGCTTCAGTTCATAGGGTTTATTGTCTGCTGAGCACACACTTTCAGTGTCACGCATTTTGCAGAATGGCTTCATAGGATTGATAAACTATCTAATGCTAGACAACTCCAGCCGGCTATTAATCAGTCCTATCACATAAGTGAAACCAGTTCAGTTTTATAGAGCGGTTTAATCTTAATAGGTATTTAAAATGCTAATGTACAAAAAGACTCAGCACGATGCCCACTATTACCATATCGAATAGCGGGGCCTCATTTCATAGAAGACAATCCAATAACACATATTCCAGTGACAGCTGTTTATTATGTTCGGCATGTTGGAAATGAATAGGGAAGGAAGTTTTGAGTCCAATTTCAGGGAATTAAACATCTGTCTGCCCCAATGTTCCAGGTTATTAATTGGAGGAGAGCAATGATTTAAAGGGATACAACTGGAAATTCAAATTTTTTAATTTTTTTTTTTTTAGATTTTGTACAGCTGGGTAAAACAATTACCATCTGTCAATATAACAAACAGACTAAGCCACCACAAGTTAAAGAAATATAAATATATGGAAACACCTCAGTACTTGAAAGGGTTGTCCAGTGAACCCAAAAAAATCTTTAATGGTTTCCATTTGCTTTGTATTACTGCAAGCCCCAGGATCCTTTTTTGTCTATCTTCCTCTTCCTCTCACCCATTCTTACTTTCAATGCGCACCCCCTTTTTCTCTCTCATGTTGAAGATCTTGGGAGGCAGGACCAAAGGAGTGTTGCCTCAAAGGCTGCCCTGAAAAAACAATACCCCTTCCATCACCTGATCTCCTGGGCTTCACACAGAGTTATCTCCTGTGTGTCGACACATATAGAGCTATCAAAGTGGTTGTCTCACTACATTGATTCATCTCATCTCTGTCCTGTTTTCGTGGTTTAATTTTGAATTCAGGGGCCAGTTTACTAGCTTCTACTAGGCCAGAGCCGTCTTAACAGCATTATGGGCCCCTGGGCAGAGCACTGCAGTGGGCCCTGCCCAAATATATAACATCACACTAGGCACTGCCTCTAGCCACCCCTAAAGCACACTCATATTATCACGCCACTTATGTATGGACACTGGCAGCCTGCAACCTACAAGATTATTTGGGAGGGCAGGGAGCCTTTGGCTCCCTTCTCCACCATGGTTTTAACTGTTTGCACATTGTAAAAACACACAAACAGTTAAATAAGCAAAGCCAACCAAAGGATCCAGGGTATGTTTCTTGTATTCCTGAGACATACGTAGAGCACCTGGGGCCCTTATACATGTGGGGCCCGCGGGCAACTGCCTAGTGTGGCCAATGGAAAAGATAGCCCTGTACTAGGCTGCAGTAGAAGCCTGGTCTGTAGCTATAGCAACCAGTGCTGGCAGTTTATCCAGAGAGACTGAACAGGCCTGTAGCTATAGCGACCTGAGGAGCTGATGCAGCCCATACAAGAGGGGATACCTCAGAATAGGTAGGACACTGTTAATGGACACATATTGCAAAGTGACTTGTTTTTGCAAGATCTTTAACATAAAAAGCAACCCTTGTAGTGAGACATCCCCTTTACGTTTTCTCTCATCAAACAGCTGAGGTAGAACTGCAGAAAGCCCTCTTAAAATGTAATAAAAGTAGTGTCTATGGGAGAGATATTATTCAGGGTTGCCTGAGATGAGAAAAAATTTTTTTTTCTCAGGGTCTTCATAGGCGCTATGTTAGGCAATTAACTGAGCTGAACTACAATACCCACCACAGTCTATAGAGATAAGTGGCATCGTTTCTTGATAAGACAAAAATTATCCCCATTTTTCGAAGGTAACCCTTAAAGATTAATATGCATTTAGTTGAAATTAAAAGGAAGCACAGATTACTTACCCTGTCCATATAGATGAAAAATAGGATAAGGAGGATCAGCTCAGCCAAAAGAATTATCAGCAAAATGATGAAAAACTGAAATAAAAATAAAAAATCAATATAGAAAATTGTATTTGTTCTAAACAGATATAAATATCTCAGTTTTGGTTGAAAGAACAGAGAATCAGCAACTGTGACTAAAAGTGACTGAGCTGCAGTAACGGGCACAGCCACTACACACTAGGTGGAGTTTTGCCTGGTAAACAATAATGAGGCTACAGTGCTTTTGTAATCTGATTGGTGAAGGTGCTGGGGAAAACAACATTCTCAGCAAAATGAAAAGAAAAGTAATAGGTGGACTAGTATTGTGCTTCAGATATGGTTTGGTTTCAGCTCATGACGAAGCACAATACTAGTCATATACATGTCGGAGTCAAATGGCAAATTCCATAATAGTCCATTTACAAAAAAAAAATTATAATCATCTGAAGTCCACTATTAACCCCTTAAGCCGAACACCTGAAAAGTAGTTAATGACCAGAACATTTATTTCATTTTTGCCTCCTTGAGTTTCAACAGTTGTAACTTTTTTATTTTTTCAATGACGCAGTTGTATGAGGCCTCGTGTTATTCGAGACAAGTTGTACTTTATGGGGGAATAGCTTAAGTTCACTTATAAATAATTGCAGAATTTTTTAAAAATGTTTTTTAATTTTTTTTTTTTACACTATTCACATTTCACACTTAATAACTTGTTAGATTAATTCTACAGGATATTACGGTCGTGTGGATACCTAATATGTGTAGGTTTTTTTGTGTGTGTGTTATGTATACACAATTATTTTTCATTAAATATTTATTTTTATTTTATTTTTTTTTTTATACTTTTTATGTGTTTTTTTTTTTTACTTTTTTTTTATCCCATGAAGGGAGAATTGTTTTACATTTTTTAAATTTTTTTTTTTTTTACACTTAGTAATGTATTAGCATATTCATACATGCTAATACATTATAATCTGTGTCAGTCTGACACAGGCAGTGATTAGGACAGCACACAGTGTGTCCTAGTAACTGGCTTAGTACACAGACAGCTTTGGGGCCACTCTAGGTCCCCAGGGCTGACTGTGCAGCCGTTCCCCGGGCTCTGTCGGGTGACCTGGAGACATTGTAACTTTTAGCACTACTTATAGGACTCAATTTAAACAGATTGTTTCCATCATAAAAAAACATTTGCCAGTTCTCCGTCTATCGGAAGGACTACATGATCTGTTGGAGACAGGCATTCGATATGTATCCAAAAAAGCTCCCACTTTGGGTTCATTACTTTCTCCAAGTTTGTTCAACCCTATCCCCACTCCTCTTACAACATGGCTAAGGAACACGGGTTATTACAAGTGTGGACATAAAATATGCACTGCATGCCGCTTTTGTTACAATTCAGACCAGTTTGTTTCCTTTTCAACAGGAAAAAACTACCGCATAAAGAATTTTATAAATTGCAATAGTAAATTTGTAGTTTATCTTGTGAGCTGCACTTTGTGTAGAGTGCAGTATGTAGGCTGTACCTCTTGTCCATTGAAGGTTAGAATTAGGCGACATTTATCAGATTCACATAAAACCAATAACATCAATAATATTTCTATGGTCTCCAAGCATTTTTTGGAGACACATGGAGGAGATGTCAGCGGTTTTACAAAAAGTCACACATTCACCACGGGGTGGCGATCTGCTTCGTAAATTACTTAGCAGGGAATCCCGTTGGATTTTTGATCTTGACACCAGAACTCCCAAAGGTCTAAATATCAGACAAGATATTATGTATTATTATTAATTTTTTCTAATCATGTTCCATTTTTCTTTGTATTTATGCATGTTTGCTTTGTTCTATTTTAAATTGTTCTTATTATTCCATATCCATTGTGGTTCCAATAGGTGGTTCCAAAACACGTGATATCGGAGGGTTGATATTTAAATGAGCATACGTCATCTGTGAATTTAGCTACGATTAAGAAGCGTAGGCTTCGAAACGCGTCAGTCTTATCCAACGCATGTCATAACTCTGCTCTTCCATGCTTGGGCTTTTGTATTTTTGTATGTTTTTTATTTTTCTGAATATAATAAAATTTATTTATTTTTAAATGGCTTTGGGTAGTGGATATTGAAGCAGCACCAGGACTTTCTTGACCTGGTGTTCCGATCACCCGACAGAGCAGGGGAAACCTTTTGATTGCGCTGCGGTAACGCACCGCCGCAATCAAAGGGTTAAAGCACCAGGTTGCGGAGGTTTCCTCTGCTCCCCGGTGCTCGCAGGGGATGCTCTGGGATCAGGGCTGTGTAATACAGCCCCGATCTCGGCGCAGCTGCGGCGCTCGGGCGCCGTAAACTCCAGTATTTGCAGCAACGTCTAAAGACGTCGCCGCAGACGAACAACCCGCACCAGCCGACGTCTAAAGTCGGAGGGCGGTCGTTAAGGAGTTAAGGCAACTATTGTATTGAGGCATTTCAATTAATGTCTGAAATTTTGGGTTGGGAAAACAATTAGAAAATCAACCATAAAACTCTTTAGAAATCACATTTTTCTCAGTTTTTCTAACACAAATACCTTACATGGTCAATAAAACGATTCTGTCTGCATGCAGCCCCCTCTAGGGGAAGCTTACTGCATGCTGTGTTTTCATTGAGTTCAATATATAAACAATTTCCAGTGCCTTGAATGGAAATATGAACATCCAAATGTTTGAGTACAATGAAGGTCATCTCAAGGTCATAGCTGAAACAATTGACAACACTTCTACTTCTATCATCTGATCAAAAAAAAAAATCGCTTTCAAATCTGTACAACAACATAATCTCATGTAAGTGTCAATTATACCAACTTACACTTAAGAGGAGGCACTTATTTTCCTTGATAGCACCAAGACATCCCAGGAAGCCAGTGACCATGACAATTGTTCCAATGGCAATCACTAGATTTGCTGCTGACAGCGATGGGAAACTGGGAGAAAATGTTGCAAAGTTTCCTTGTGATACAGAGAGCCATATTCCGACTCCTAGCAATCCACAGCCACAGAGCTGGAAGAAAAAAAGAAAAGACTTAATGACTTTACTGCTGATTTTCTTTATGGTAAATTATTCACAATGTAAAATATGACCTTTTTAATGATGGCCGCAGGTAGAACTCTATCATCAACATTCTGTGGAGAAGCCACCACAATATGGAAGGGCTTGATCTTTTCATTTAAAGAGAAATGGTAACTACATTTTACATACAGATGCTCTAAATGTTTTCTTAAACTTCTGGACTATGACACTGTCTAGCATGGAAGTAACTATGGCCATAGCAGGCATAACAGCTGCTTTGGGGCCCAAAGGTCCCAGTGGGCACACTCAGGTCCAAGAACATTATGGGCGCAATATATGAAACTTAGCGCCAACACGACCAGTTCTATATTGACATAGAGGAGTGTAGAATGTGACAGTATGTATGACCCTGTCGTATGTGGCTTCATAAATCTAGTGTGTGGTTTGCCTTGCTTAGCATATCTTTGGTGCATTCAAAAGTGCCGTGCCTGAAGCTAAATTTGGTGTACGACTGTTCATACATCTATAGGACAGGACTACGACAGTTTTTTAGCACAAGATACGCCCCCAAAAAGTACAGCCCCATTCATACATGTTGCACTATGTGTTTTGTAGGGTGAAAAAAGTTGGTGGCTTTCTGAGGTCTTGTAGAACTTTGTGGGTTCTCTAACATAATTGGCGTTAATTTCAATACTCTTATTTATCATTTTTATGCTGCTGTTTTTAGTTGCCTATTATATATTGGTGAGACCCATCTCATTTTACTATGGGGCATCATGGATTCTAGTTATGCCCCTGCTGTTAAACATCTCCAAGAATGGGTGGGCTTTAAAGAAAAAGTAAATGTAGAATATAAAATATAGAAACGCCCCTCTCCTTCTTCAGATCCGTTTCCTTAATCACATTACTTCTCACATCATTATAAAAACTGAGACATATCTAAAGGAGTCGTTTAGATATGTTCAGAATATCATCACTTCTCTATTTTAACCTTCTCACCATTATCTGTCTGGCAACTGATTATAGCAGGAGCCCTTCCCCACAACTGTTTCTACTATAGGAGACCAGGAATGCTAGACACCAGCCTTTGGGTAACAATCACCCCTTTTCTCTCTGCCAGCTAAAAATGAAAGACATCACCGGTACAGAATGATTGGTTTCTTCCCATAGTTTTCAAGACAATTATTTGGGAAAAAAAATAGGTTTGTCAATAATTATCAGTTTGTTTTTCACATATGTGGTCAGCTATAATTTATTAGCCAAATTATTGTTCAGATAATAGTCACCTAAAGGGGTTTTGCCACGATCTAATGTTGACATGGGATCCTGCAAAATGGGTATTTAATCACTTTTCTAAATATATGTGATTATAAAATGTGTAGCCTGTGAGAGCTACAGCCTGACTAAGATGCCCTTAGTTTTCTGACTGTTTACATTAGCTACAACCAGGAGCTGGTCTGGCCGCGCTTGCGTTGTTTACTTTTCTTATCTGATGCCAGGGCACATGAACTAGCTTTGAAGGGAGTGGGAGAAAAGAGCCTGTGTCTTTTGTATAAAGAATCCACTGGTTGTAATATAATTATCTGAGTAAACATGCAGAGGCCCCCTGGCTCCCTGCTCAGCCCTCCTTCCCCCCACGGCAGCAGTTCATGAACGAACAAAAGAACGCTGCCTGCTTGGAACTTATCTTCTCTTCTGCGCAGATAAGAGGGAGAAACAAAACCTGTAGAGCTTGTGCACAATACAGTTCTCCTCTGTGGATTAGCCAAACAATGTTTACTCAACTACAGAGACTGAATATCAGGAGCGTGCATGGGAGGTGGAGCAATGACATCACAGAGGAGGTACTTGTTTTTTTAAACACTGAAACATAACGCCCCTTTTCTCAAGACTTAAGATCAGAGTATCAGCCTGTTAGGTGAGGAAATCACTTCTTGGCAAAACCCCTTTAAGTAAGGTAGAGGGTTACATGGTGCAACCTATATCAAGGACAACCAGGATTGTGGATGAAAATCCAAGATTTGCACTAACCATTTCCTCAATAGGAGACATGAAATATTGTCAGGGAGGTCCGACAAAAATTTTACAGGTCAATTATGATAAATCAATGACTGGTAGATATCTCTAACTCCAATGATTGGTTGAACATCTGACCAACTTTGAATACTTTGAGGTGATCTCTAACTTCCAAAAATTGGAAGATCACGTCCCTGCATTGGAAATTTTCCAACATTTTGAAAAAGTCTCCTTATCCCCATAAACTGCCCAGTTCTTAGCCCTACATTCTACTTTCGAAACCCCCAAAACACTGATATCCAACAGATTCCGATTTTCTCTCAACATATTTACTGGTTATTTTTTGTGTTGACCGAAGTTTTCTCTTATTCATTTATCCTGAACTCGCTGCTACAATATTTTCCACCATTAATCACTAAGAAATCGTCTACTGTATATCAAGAGAGAATTGGATTCGAAGTAATGGCCCCCATAGGAACTTAGTTACAATTGCTTTCTAATTTACTACTCAATCACTCACAGTTTTTTAGCTGAATATTAAACTTTGAGAAAATAGTTATAAGAACTCAAACCCTCAAAATACCATAAAACTTGATTAAATTATGACACGAGGAGCGTGAGTACAGATTTTTTGTTGAGTGTCTATTTCTCTTTATGGCCCTTTAATATACCTTACTAAGAGGCCCTACTGCTTCACTGCACATTTTCCCTTAGTTGAAGTAAAAGACCAATGTAATTGACCACAAGGACTATAAAAGAAGTTGTGCGTAAAACGCAGACCACAGGATATTGTAGCAATTATTTTTTCCGACAGTAAAAAAAAGGAGTTTTATCATCTTTAAGAAAACAATTTATTTTGCGTAAAGCAGTATTTTATTATCTGAATGGCGACAAAATATAATTGCAAGTAGAAAGCAAAATATATATGTTAACTGATGAAGTAAACAGTCTTAGGTCATGTTAACATCTGCTTTTGAGACTTCCATTTGAGCCTCTGTTGCAAATTCTAGCAATTTTGCCAGGACAAATAGTTCAACATGCCCCCCTATTTTTTTTTAGGCAAATTGACAGACACCATGACAGAAGCCAACAAACCCCATTATGAGCCAATGGGATCCAAGGAGCACCCTTGGTGTCCATTGTGTGATGATTCCAACACTATCATCAACTTCAATTTTCAACAGAAAACCAAAAATGCAAACACAGAGGTCAACCTGGTCTTGTATTAAACAAAATGATAAGAATAGAATGCAAAAGGGCCCCAATGTACAATCTGCAATAGGGTAATTTATAGTACTGGTCTATTCAGGTGCAGAACTATAAGACCGGATGCACCCCACTCTTTATGCCTATGCCTATTAAAAAAAACTTGGTGTGAGTGGGGTACTCCCACTTATAGGGAGAATGGGGACCCCCAGAAAGGCAAAACTGAATATAGAAAGAGTGAAGTGAAGGTGTCCCAGTTCTCTAAGAAGCATGGGAGTTATTGAGGAGCATTGGACAATCAAAAAGGTATAAATTGACCCCTATTTTCCTGGTAAGAGTGACTAGTGAATTTATTATAAATGTCTGACAAGGTGGAAATAGGTGACTGATGTGGAATGGTTGTATCCATGGTTGATTAAAGTCAATAGTCATACAAAAGACAAGGCAATATAAGGACTTGTGGGAGGTGCCTGATTTAGACGACCGTTATCCATATGATTAAGAACATACAGATCTAATAGCATAGAGAGTCTTCGATTCAAGTCCCCCAGAAAGTAGGGGTTGCTCACCCCCTGGAGTAGCCAGCATTTTTATCACAGTCTATCGAGAAAAAGTTAGTAGCAGGTTTTTAAAATTTTAGTCAGAACTAATAAAATTCACTTCAACATATACAATGACTATGCTTTCCCATTAAAGGACTAAAAAGGTGTGGCTTCAAAGGCTGCCTTTCAAAAAAGGCGCACACCCCTTTGGTCACCCGATCTCCTGGACCTGACACAGAGTTGTTTTCTTTATGTGGACAGCTGATGTAAAACTGTAGGAAGCTCACAAAAAAATACTTAAAGTATATTACAAAAATGCTAAAATATGGGAGAGATATTAATTATAATATATTTTTTTTTATCACTGGACAGCCCCTTTAAGCCTTATTATTTCTTAAGTAATATTTTGATGCTTTCAAGTAACTCAGGTAGAACTTGGTGTCGCTACTTTCAGTTTACATAGTCATCTCTGTTGCAGATGTTACTTCAGCAGACGGAATGGCCATCCGAACATCAGTCAACTCCCTAAATAATATAATTATATACATTATATAATTATATTATGTCTATGACTAAGTTGTAATGTAAAGGCCCTGGGCCCCAATGCGAAATCTATAAAAGGCCCCAACCTACCATGTGCCATTGATAATACAGGTAGTCCCCGGGTTATGAACGGGATAGGGACTATAGGTTTGTTCTTAAATTGAATTTGTATGTAAGTCGGAACAGAAATATTTACTAAATGTAACTCCAGCACAAGAGGTTTTTTTCTTAGTTTTGGATAGTGCAGGGAAGGGTTTTTACATTTGTTTTGCTGTCTGTGCCCCTGTTAAGAAGATTTCACCTCATGTGCTGCTGTGGTATGCTGGAACTTGTCATTCCACAGCTACTATCTGCTGTGGAATATGGAACTACAAGTGCCAGCTTGCCCCGTTTGTAACTAGGGGACAGATGTAAGTCAGAAAAGTGTAAGTCGGGGACTGCCTGTAATGAAGTCTTTATGTGGCAAAGGGGGCTTTGAGTCACCCTTAGGCTGCAGGGCCTGGAAGTGACTGCCAACTCTGCAACCCTTATAGGCTATGTAATTGTGGGATGTATTTCGCCCCGCAATTACGCCGTGTGTACGGGGGTGGAGGCAGCCGGCCCCATAGACATTCATTATTCTTGGCGCATATACGCCGTGAATAATTGACATGTCACTTATCTCCCTGCTCGCCGTATTGTGTGAGCGGGGAGAGGAGAAGTAATCCATAGTTATCTATGAGAACTGTGGATTACCGTAATGACTGGGACGTATCTCACCCCGTATTTCGCGCAGTACGGCGCGAAATACGGGGCGAGATGCGTCCCATTTTAAGCCGTGTGAACATAGCTGTATAGCTATGCCCCAGGTCTGAAGTTCTCCTGTTATCTCACCTCCCCTGAATCCAAAGAAATATAGAAAAAGAAACAGAAAGCAACATAGACCACTTGAGAATTGAGCTTTAGTTGTGGATATAGAGTAAAATATCATACAACTCAAAATCGCAATGGAATAAGGCAAAGTGTATACAAAGTGTACAAAACTAATGTATAGTTTATTGTGAAAAAACATAAGAAAAAATTCTTTGGAGTGGAGTGGAATTTTCCTTTAAAGTCAAGTGTTACCCACATCTCTGTTCCTCATGAAAGTAAATAGACACAGTAAAGGAAATATTGAACGGGCGATAGTGCTGAACTCGTCACCTGCCTACTCAATCTGTTCTCTATTAATCAACGGTAGGAGGACAAATGTGTACGTATGTATAACATGCACGTTGGCGTCAAAGATTAATGTTTCCAAGCCACGGGATAAAGTCTACAAAGACGTCACATAAAAATTGGCCAGTTTATCAATGTGAGATCAATCTCACTACCATGGTGCATAACTTATAATAAATTAGAGGTACTACAGTGAAATACCGAGAGCGGCACAGTGGATATTTACGGCCACTGTACCAGAACTTTCAATCTTTCTCTCCCGTCTGTATCCACCCCCCCCCATCATTTAAGAAATTGCCGCATTCTGTTGGAGATAGTGATTGGTTACGATAATAAAATCTGAGCTTGGAATGACACTGACTGCAGCTCTGCAATTGTGCTACTGCCTACAGCAAAGCCTACGCCTTGCCTTGTAAGATAGAAGACATGTATTCTTCATTCCTACCCTACAATAAGAATACAGAATTTTACATTTCTTAGCAAACTCAGATTAGACGTTTTCATCAAATTATTCTACTAGTTGCATAAATTGTGGTGGTAAGTAAGCTGATGGTGACATGAGCTGGTAGCCCATTGATCACCGGTTTAATTCAATACAGTTGAGCACATCTGTTCCTTTTCGATTCAACAAGTGTTTCACCAAACTTGTGAAAAAAAGTCAGATTCAGGACAAACTACAATTTTTTCGCTAATCCTAAAACTAACCCTATCCCTAACCCTATGCCGGGGTTTTTAATGGTTTTTAAAGAGTTAACTTACCTTTCTGTAGTGTTCCAGGTCTGGCAGGACTCCCGGCACGGTGTCACTTCCAGGTCCAACGACACTTCTAATTATGTTAACTTGAAGTGACACCATGATGTGAGCCCTGAAGAACCTGGAGTGCCGTAAAAAGGTAAGTTACCCATTCGAAAACCCATTGGAAAATCTAACCCCAAGTTAGGGCTAGGGACAATTTTTTGACAATTTTCCCCAAATTTTTTTTCGTCTACACCCAAATTTAAAGCAGTTCTAGGAAGTATGATCATAAACTCTTACATGCAGCTAGAGGTCTCCGAGAAATTTACATTAACAACTTGGAAGGGCTTGAGGTCACCTGCAGTATCTGACATAGCCCTATGTATTTAAACACCAATATTTTAGGAACAACTGGGACCACAAAATTCTGCTTATCTGCTGGGGGCCCAGGGATTATAACTATACCAATAAAACATTGATGGACCATAAAACTAAATTTGACTACGTTAAATTAGTGGACTTTTACTGTCTTTCTCTGTAGTATAGTATGTCTTCCAGAAATCTCCCTGTAGGTGGTTATTATATTCATTTTCTTGTCACTACACCTTTCCTTCTCATCTTGACTGCTCTTTTTAACATTAAGGGCGATGACAGGCCAGTTCTTAACAGCTTTAAGGCAGTGTAGAATGCGGCAGAAAGTATGGACCTGTTCTTCTGCAGGTCACACATACAGGAGCAGTATAGTGCCAAAACAAGTCTGGCTCAGACACCACCTGATCTGGCTGTTTTAAATGTTCTGCGCCTAATAATAAATGTGTCTTATCATAAGAATGTTGTGTGACGCCCCCAGAACGGCCCTAAACTTTGGCGCATTACAAAGGCACTTTTCGTGCCAAAGTCTGGCGTGCGTCTGGTCATACATTCTTTTTGGCTCAAAGTACACCAGAAAACTGGCTCAGCTCTTTTCATACATGTCACCCAAAGTGTACAGTATTGTGTCCCTAAGGGCCCATGAGGACTTTTTATGTCACTCTATGGTGCCTGTATAAAATATCCATATAAAATAGCATGCCCCAATTTGTTTGCACTCACAGGATCTGAAAAGTAATTCTTAATGTGGCTCTGTGTAAAATTGGATGGAGACCAATGGATGCCATATTATTATCTCAACCTGACTGATCCATAATACAAACATGGAAGCCTTAAAAGGATTGTTCAGTGAATGCAAAAAAAATATTCACAAACTGCTTGCTTAAGTCTTCATTATCTCCCTGTAATGTTTGCTGTGCTGTACGTAGCCTCCCTTACCTTCAGCTGAGCAGCAGCATTTACCATTTCAAAGCAGTTTCTCTTTGCCCTGCTGAACTTCATGCCCCAAGATCCTTAGTTGTGTTTGTCTATCTTCCTACCTCTCTACCTCAGTTTCAGGGCACACTCCCTAATATCTCGCTCATGCTAAAAGCTTTGAAAGCCAGGACCAAAGAGGCGTGGTTTGAAAGGCTGCCCTAAAAAAGCCACACCCCTTTTGGTCACCTGATTTTCTGGGTCTGACACAGCTCTGTTTCCTGTGTTTGGAGAGACACAGATCTAGTACTTTTACAGTCATCAAACAGCTAATGTTGAACTAGAAAAAAAAACAACAACAAGATCCAGCGGACTTCAAAACTTCATTTTGGCATGAATCTGAGAAATGATCTCGCCTACATATATTAATTTACAAGTAAGCTTCCGACCTATAACAGAACATATATATTATTTTATAACATTGCTCTATGAATATAGTGATTATTTTTAACAGATTTTTATGTGGAAATGACGTAGGAGAAGGAGGAGGGGGTGTTTCTCATTTCCTTTTACTTATGTATATATATAGTGGAATTAGATGGTGAAGGTTGTACTTTCCGTGATCAAGGGCTTGTACGTGCCCGAAACGCTTTGGAGTGTCAGTGTACCTCCTGCTATGGAATAAAGCAGTAGAAAAATGAAGTTTTAAAGTCCGCTGGATCTTGTTGTATTTTTGTTTTTTGTTGTTGGGCTCTTGCCGTGAGCCATGGATTCCGGGCGTTGACGAAAACTCACTGCAATTGAAGTGGATCGTGCACAGGTGTATTAATGAAGTCCGGATTTATTTGGTGAGTGCTGACTCCTTCTGTATATATGTGTCTGCTAATGTTGAACTACAGGAAGCAGCAGAAAATACAATATAAGTATGTTATAAAAGTGCTTAATTAAAGGGGTTTTGCCACGATGTAATGTTGAGGTGGGATCCTCCAAAATAGGTATTTAATCACTTTTCTAAATATATATCATTAAAAAAAGTGAATCATGTGAGATCTATAGCCTTCCTTACATGCCCTTAGTTTCCTGACAGTTTACATTAGACACGACCAGAAGCTGACAGGAGCTGATCTGGCCGTGCTTGCATTGTTTGCATTTCTTATCTGATGGCAGGGAACATGAACGAGCTTTGAAGGGACTGGGGAGAAAAGATCTTGTCTTTTGTATAGAGAATCCACTGGTTGTAATGTAATTATCTGAGTAAACATGCAGATACTCCCTGCGTCCTGCTCAGCCCCCCTTCCTCTCCCCTTGCATCAGTTTGTGAACAAATGAAAGAACTCTGCCTGCTCAGAGCTTATCTTCTTTCCTGAGCAGATAAGAGGGAGAAACAAAACGCATATAGCTTCTGCACAATACAGTTATCCCCTGTGGATTAGCTAAACAATGTTTACTCAAATACAGAGACTGAATATCAGGAGCGGGCATGGGAGGTGGTGCAATAACATCACAGAGGAGGTACTTGTTTTTTTAAACACAGAAACACAACGCCCCTTTTTTAAGCCTCAAGAGGAGAGTATCAGCCTATTAGGTGAGGAACTTACTTCTTGGCAAAACCCCTTTAAGGGAGATGTTTTTCAACAATATTATTTTTTACTAGAGAACCCCTTTAAGCCGTGTAGTTTCTTGAGTAATTCTTTCAAGTACTTTCGATGGAACTTTCTGTCTCCACTCTTTGTATAAAAAGCTATATGTATTGAAGATGTAGTCACCTAGACAGGCAGACAAATGGTTGCTGGGTTCAATCCGAGAACTACCTACACAATACACTGAAGCGGAGCCGAAGAACAGAAACGAGAAAGCAACACTAATACATTATGATCTGGTAGAGATTTAGGAGGTGTATGAAGCTTCTGTTTCAATATCCCCTTTAATAAATTTTTGAAATATTGCTCATTTCCATTGCTCAAGGATGGACAGATTTTGAATATAAAACTTTAATGTCGTTAATCCTCCGAAGGCTTCCGCAACGTCTTCATTATGTGTCACAGTGAAAGTTGCTTTACTGTTACCAGATGTATAGAAAACACTTTTCGCCTAGAATAATAGTTGCAAAATTTTATCCTAAGGCATTAAAAATGCATTGGCACTTCTGACATCAGATGGAGCACTATAATCTTGAGTAACTTTTACTGATCCGATCCTCGAGAAGCATTTAATAAGTCGGGTCATTGTTCCACAAACCATAAAATGACAAATCAATGTTGTAACTCAAAGAGTGCAATTATCTCAACAGCCGTACACTCACTGCAAACCTCCATCATAAATATCACGGGTGAAAAATTCCTCCACAGACCTTATTAATTACTGATTTGCTTATTACTGATAATTAGATGGAAGTGGCAGTAAGCACAACATAGAAGATGCTTGAAGGATAATTACAGATCTTAAGACAAATTATAATAATGAAATGAAGAGCTTCCACCTGAAGATCATTTTAAAGGGGACGTTCCCATTAAGAAACATGGCCTGTGAGACCTTAAATTGGATTGTCCCAATGGTCTGTTGAGATATATCGTAATTTTAAAGGTTACCTTTCATCTATAGGCCACTGTAGTGAGTATTATATGATCACTCACCATGTAATATCACGTTTCCCCAATGAAGACCACCTGCAACTTCCTAGGGGTTCAAGCAATCAGACCAGCAATGACTACCTTATCACAAAGGGTGGCTCTTATTTTAGTAGAAGTTATCCAACTGGGACAACTTCTTATCCTGGGTCATGGGGATCCAGAGTAAATCGAGGTGTCCTAATTGATGTCTATGAATGTGGCTGATTCCAGGAGCTGTAAATACTGGGGCAAGAGTGTCTTTAAATTTGAATGTGTCTCTTTCTATATGTAGGACATCAGAATTTAAACTTATTATTGCTTCCAAAGAGAATGACACCCAACACATAAAGCAATGAGCCCCATATGGCAGACCAGGTAGCTCTACCGAGGATGGTGTTCTGGAGCCCCTTAAACAGCACAAATATTCCTTCTGGTGCTGCTGACTAGTCTTCAGAGATCATTAAAGGTTGAGGTCAATAGAGATGACAGATTCCCAACAACATTAGAAAATCCAACAGGTGTAGACCAATAACTACTTTGGATAATTTTACAAGTTAAGTAAGAATGTTTTGCAAAGGATTGTACATTTTCGAGTGGTCTGGTTTAAAGTGGTCCATTTTTGAGTGATTCATTTTGGAGAAGTAAATTTTGGAGTTAACCATTTTGGAGTGGTCCACTTTGAAGTTGCCCATTTTGAAGCAGTCCAATTCTGAGTGGTCCATTATGAAGCAGTCCAATTCTGAGTGGTCCATTTTGAAGCAGTCCAATTTTGAGTGGTCCATTTTGAAGCAGTCCAATTTTGAGTAGTCCATTTTGGAGCAGTCAATTTTGGAGCTAACCATTTTGGAGTGGTCCATTTTGAAATAGTCTATTTTGGAGTGGTCCATTGTTGGACTATGTTAGACAATCATTCTTTGTCTAAGAATGGGTCTCTAATAGTGGTTGTCATCTTAGAAAGATTCCATCACGAAGAACTCCATTCCCCCATGGTGCTCTTAAATATTCCTTTTGTTGCTGCTGACTAGTCTTAATGTTAAGGTCTATAAGGATGCCAGATTACCAACTGTTTTGAGTAATCCAATGGCAAATAAGACTTCTTTGCAAGGGGTTATACATTTTGAATTGGTCCAATTTGGAGTTGCCATTTTAGGGTTGTACAGTTTGCAAGGGGTTTTACATTTTAAAGTGGTCCATTTTGGATTTGCCATTTTAGGGTTGTCCATTTTGCAAGAAGTTGTATATTTTGGAGTGGTCCATTTTAGAGTTCCCATTTTAGGGTTGTCCATTTTGGAGGTGCCATTTTAGGGTTGTCCATTTTGCAAGGGGGTTGTCCATTTTGGAGTAGTCCATTTTGCAAGGGGTTGTACATTTTGGAGTGGTCCATTTTAGATTTGCCATTTTAGGGTTGTCCAGTTTTCAAGGGGTTGTACATTTTGGAGTAGTCCTTTTTTCATGGGGTTGTACATTTTTGAGTAGTCCATTTTGCAAGGGGTTGTACATTTTGGAGTGGTCCATTTTAGATTTACCATTTTAGGGTTGTCCATTTTGCAAGGGGTTGTACATTTTAGAGTAGTCCATTTTGCACGGGGTTGTACATTGTGGAGTAGTCCATTGTTCAATGGGTTTTTCACTTTGGAGCGGTCCTTTTTGGTGGTGCCATTTTAGGGTTGTCCATTTTGGAGGTGCCATTTTAGGGTTGTCCATTTTGGAGTTGCCATTTTAGGGTTGTTCATTTCGGAGAGGTCCATTTTGGAGCAATCCATTTTAGGGCAACCCATTTTGAATCGGTCCACATTAGACAATCACTCTTTGTTAAACGAGCCCCTGATGGTGGGTGTCCCACTGCTTGGACTCTAGTGATCATTTGTCATCTGAGGGTGGATTCCATTAGCAAGCGCTCAATTCCCCTGCGGCACTTTCAAAGGGAAAATGAAACTTTACATAGTTCACATTGAAATCAATAGTCTGTCTATGTAATACCAACTTTTTTGCCCAGTTCTCCACTTCCAGTAAAGTGGCCTTATTCAAAGCAGATTTACAGAAAAACTATCAATGTTTGGATTAGAGGGATTTTTATATAATTAGTTAAAGTTGCATGAAGGTGCAGTACTGCAGGGGAATATTACAGACTGCTCTTCCTGGTACAGTTGCTTTCGCAGAGATGCTGGAAAAAATCCTTCAAATATTAATTTCCATTTAGAGTCCTGGTGATTTATTTCCGTATTGTGGAGCTCTATGAGTGTGGTGAGGGGTGATTTATATGTTTCTTTACACCTGAATACATTTCAGTGGATTGCAAATTGGAAAAGCGGGAAAAAAAATGAAAAGGAGGAGGTTGAAAATATGTAGCATGTGTCGGGCAGAATGCTTTTTATGCCCATGCACTGCATACTGGTAAATCCTCGCACTGCTGAAAGGAATATGTTCCAGGGTATTAATTACTCAGTAACTTATCTCAGCCGGACGATTTGGCAGCAGCAGGGCGCTTCAAGAACAAGGTCACTGCGTTATAACAAAAGGGATATTCGCTGTGTCACAGCCATTCAGTGAATATCTGTATCAGGGCGAACGGCTATGGAGTGACTACCAGAGTCAACGGGGGAGATTTACTAAGCAAGACAGGCATTATTCCCTCGCAGTCCACAGCAACCAAGACGAGCTTTGATAAATAAGTCCCAATTGGGCAATTTATCAACCGGGTCATAAATGCATCATTTTATGGGATGGCACAAATTTTTCAACTCGCAATGCGTCTTTGGCATATTTTCCTTTTTTCAGTTCACGGATGGCGTGCTTTACATAAAAGTTACATGTATTAATACATTTCGGGCAGTTATGACTCTTTTAGCCACGCTAGACATAGTCCTCGCCTGACAATTATGAACTAACGAGTGTCTAGAGCACATACTAAATTTGGTATACAGCATACACTCCACTCTTCTGATGCTGTTCCTGACAGACCAACCTTGCATTTTCATAAATTAACATTTTTAATACAATTCCGGTATAAATTGTGCCAAGAGATGAAAAACATGGTCTACACCAAGGGTCACATGTATGAAAACTGTCTAGGTCTAAAACTCACTTTGTTGCCCATAGCAACCAATCAGAGCGCCTCTTTCATTTCATATAGTTCTGTGGTAAAATGAAAGGGGCTTTGATTGGTTGCTATGGACAACAAAGTGAGTTTTAGACCATGTCAGTTTTCATACATGTGGCCCCAAGTGTCTAGAACATGACTATGAATAATGGTATAATGCCAGAATGTCAGGTGGTTTATACCACCCTATCTGAAAGCAGGATGTGATATAGCCAGAGAAGATGAGCTACGAAATATATACGGTTATATGATAGAGGCGAGAAGCTGAGCTCTGTGATATATAGGGTTATATGATAGAGGAGATAAGCTGCGCTCTGTGATATATAGGGTTATATGATAGAGGAGAGGAGCTGAGCTCTGTGATATATAGGGTTATATGATGAGGAGGGGAAGCTGAGCTCTGTGATTTATAGGGTTATATGATAGAGGAGGGAGCTGAGCTCTGTGATATTTTTGAGTTATTTGAAAGAGGAGAGAAGCTGAGCTCTGTGTATATAGGGTTATATGATAGAGGAGAGGAGTGAGCTCTGTGATATATAGGGTTAATGATAGAGGAGATAAGCTGCGCTCTGTGATTTATAGGTTATATGATAGAGGAGAGGAGCTGAGCTCTGTGATATTTAGAGTTATAGAATTTGAGGAGTAAGCTGAGCTCTGTGATATATAGGGTTATATGATAGAGGAGAGGAGCTGAGCTCTGTGATATATAGGGTTATATGATAGAGGGAGAAGCTGAGCTCTGTGATATATAGGGTTATATGATAGAGGGGAAGCTGAGCTCTGTGATATTTAGGGTTATTGATAGAGGAGAGAAGCTGAGCTGGGTGTTTTATAGGGTTATATGATAGAGGTAGAGAAGCGAGTTCTGTGATTTTCATAGGGTTATATGAAGAGAGCTGAGCTCTGTGATATTATAGTTATATGTAGGGAGAGAAGCTGAGCTCTATGATTTTATAGGTTATATGATAGAGGAGAGAAGATGAGCTCTTGTGATATATAGGGTTATATGTAGAGGAGAGAAGCTGAGCTCTGTGATGAATAGGGTTATATTTTAGGAGGGGAAGTGGCTCTGGATATATAGGGTTTATGATGAGGGATAGGAGCTGAGCTCTGTAATATAGAGGTTTTTGATAGAGGGAGAGAAGCTGAGCTCTGTGATATTTTAGGGTTATTTTGATAGAGGAGAGAAGCTGAGCTCTGTAATATATAGGGTTTATGATAGAGGGAGAGAAACTGAGCTCTGTGATTTTATAGGTTTTTGATAGAGGAGAGAAGCTGAGCTCTGTGATATATAGGGTTATATGATAGAGGAGAGGAGCTGAACTCTGTGATTTATAGGGTTATAGATAGAGGAGATAAGCTGCGCTCTGTGATTTTTAGGTTATTTTGATAGAGGAGAGGAGCTGAGCTCTGTGATATTAAGAGTTTATAGAATAGAGGAGATAAGCTGAGCTCTGTGATATATAGGGTTATATGATAGAGGAGAGGACTGAGCTTTTGTGACATATAGGGTTATATGATAGAGGAGAGAAGCTGAGCTCTGTGATATATAGGGTTATATGATAGAGGAGAGAAGCTGAGCTCTGTGATATTTAGGGTTATTTGATAGAGGAGAGAAGCTGAGCTGGGTGATATATAGGGTTATATGATAGAGGAGAGAAGCTGAGTTCTGTGATACATAGGGTTATATGATAGAGGAGCTGAGCTCTGTGATATATATAGTTATATGATAGAGGAGAGAAGCTGAGCTCTATGATATATAGGGTTATATGATAGAGGAGAGAAGATGAGCTCTGTGATATATAGGGTTATATGTCAGAGGAGAGAAGCTGAGCTCTGTGATGAATAGGGTTATATGTTAGGAGAGAAGCTGAGCTCTGGAATATATAGGGTTATATGATGGAGGAGAGGAGCTGAGCTCTGTGATATATTTGGGTTTTTTATGATAGAGGAGAGAAGCTGAGCTCTGTGATATATAGGGATATATGATAGAGGAGAGGAGCCAAGCTCTGTGATATATAAGGTTATATGATAGAGGAGAGGAGCTAAGCTCTGTGATATATAGGGGTTTTTATGATAGAGGGAGGAAAGCTGAGCTCTGGGGATATATAGGGTTATATGATAGAGGAGAGAAGCTGAGCTCTGTAATATTTTAGGGTTTTTATGATAGAGGGAGAGAAGCTGAGCTCTGTGATATATAGGGTTATTTTGTTAGAGGAGAGAAGCTGAGCTCTGTGATATATAGGGTTATATGATAGAGGAGAGGAGCTGAGCTCTGTGATATATAGGGCTATATGATAGAGAAGTGAAGCTGAGCTCTGTGATATATAGGGTTATATGTTAGGAGAGAAGCTGAGCTCTGTAATATATAGGGTTATATGATAGAGGAGAGGAGCTGAGCTCTGTGATATATAGGGTTATATGATAGAGGAGAGAAGCTGAGCTCTGTGATATATAGGGATATATGATAGAGGAGAGGAGCCAAGCTCTGTGATATATAAGGTTATATGATAAGGAGGAGCTACTCTTAATATAGGGTTATATGATAGGGAGAGAAGCTGAGCTCTGTGATATATAGGGTTATATGATAGAGGAGAGAAGCTGAGCTCTGTGATATATAGGGTTATATGATAGAGGAGAGAAGCTGAGCTCTGTGATATATAGGGTTATATGATAGAGGGAGAGAAGCTGAGCTCTGTGATATATAGGGTTATATGATAGAGGAGAGAAGCTGAGCTCTGTGATATATAGGATTATATGATAGAGGAGAGAAGCTGAGCTCTGTGATATATAGGGCTATATGATAGAGGAGAGAAGCTTCTCTCCTTCTAACTAGGCAGAATTTTGAGGCAAAAACCATGATAATCAGCAGATGGTTACTGCCTCAAAAGTCTGCTGCAATTTTTGCCAAAAATACTGGTGTTCATGCTTTAGAGGTGTTCTAGACAGTGACTGTGTCTTATCTGATGAAAGGAGTTTGGCGTCTCGCAGAACGGCATGGCTTAGCTTGTGCCACAGTGCGCCAAACAAAGTGCCAACATTTTGCTGTGATTAGAAGCATAAAGTAAGCCAATGAATAGAGGGTAGAACTTAGACCAGACAATCTACACCTGCGCCAGATTTCTCAACACTATGATTCCTGCGGCGCATTGTAAGACTGTTAAAGGGGTTTTGCCAGGACGTGCCTTATCTGCTAAGAAGCAAATGTAAACAAGCCACGGAGCTGAGAGAGAGAGACACAGCCAGAGCACAGAGCCTGCATAAGGGATCGTGTGAAATGTTCACTCAAATAATCAAACTACTAGTGGATTCTGTATACAAAAGACAACAGCTTTCTACACAGCAGCTTGAAAGCTCCTTCATGTTCTTGTGATCAGATAAAGCAGGGATCTACTCAGATAATCACACTACAACTAGTGGATTCTGTATACAAAAGACAACATATTTCTACCCGGTGCCTTGAAAGCTTCTTCAGCTCCCTCTCATCAGATAAGAAGTGTTCTCTGCACAAGCCCGGCCAGCAGCTCTTGTCAGGTCGTATCTAGTAGAAGCTCTTAAGTAACTAAGGGCAGGTAAGGCAGCCTGTAGCTCTCTCAGACTGCAATTTTTTGTAATCACATATATTTAGAAAAGTGATTAAATACCCATTTTGGAGGATCCCACGTCAACATTACATTGTGGCAAAACCCCTTTAAGTCCAAGTTTACATTGTCTAAGTATTAGACATTATTGATAAATCTGCCTTAGCGGCTATGGCTAGAAAAAGAAGGGTCTGCTCTTAAAGGGGTTGTCTCACTACAAGGATTGCTTTTTATGTTAAAGATCTTGGAAAAACAAGTCACTTTGCAATGTGTCCATTAACAGTGTCCTACCTATTCTGAGATATCCCCTCTTGTATGGGCTGCATCAGCTCCTCAGGTCGCTATAGCTACAGACCTGTTTAATCTCTCCTGATAGGCTGCCAGCACTGGTTGCTAAAGCTACAGACCTGTTTGATATCTCCTGATAGGTTGCCAGCACTGGTTGCTATAGCTACAGACCTGGCTTCTACTGTAGTCTATTAGAAGCCAGTAAATACGTCCCTGAATTCAAAATGAAACCAAGAAAACCGGACTGAGGTAAAATTAATCAATGTAGTTAACTCTAGAAATAGCTCTATTCATCCCCATGGCTGTGGATAGTAATGCAGCTCAGCCCCCTTCATTTGAGTGAGGTTGAGCTGAAAAAATCAGACATAGCCTACGAGCATGTGTTTTTTCCAACCCTCGACAACCGTTTTCAGTATGGTTTACCATATCTACCTTGTAAGACGCTCATAATATCTTTTAAAGTCAATCACTGTCTAAGGTCTGTGCTTCAGATAAAACAAAAAGACAGTAATGGAAACCTTGAAACCGTGAAAAATAATTGAAAAAGAGAATTTTTTACTTTTTAAAATTTTGCACTTTAATGAGATTTAACGGTACAACAGAAAATGTTCTAATAAATTATTTCATAAGTGGTTGAGAATATAGCAGCAAGCTTTAGCCTTCAAATCCTCCCGTTACTGATGTGTCACCACCGAGTTCAAATTAATTACTGCACCGATCTAAAGGCGTTAAAACTTTACTTCATTAAATAGTCGAGTGTTATTAAACAAGCTTGTTCTGAAGAGAGACGTTCATTTAAGATGATACTTTATCTATACAAGGTACAGAATGACCAAACTATATACAAAGGCTGAGACTGTGCATGGGTGGGGTACGTTCTTGTTCATGTCCCTTACTAACTTACATGCCATTGTTTACAAAAAAAGAAAAGTTTAAATGGTTTTTCTGACAAGCCATAAAAAATCAAACTCATGAGTCTTCATTTATCTCGCTGTGATGTTTTCTTTGCTTACTTTTCCTGTGTTGTACGTCGCCTCCCTTCTCTGCAGCCGAGCAGCAGCATTTCCTGTCTTAAAAGGGTTGTCTCACTACAAGGATTGCTTTTTATGTTAAAGATCTTACAAAAACAAGTTACTTTCCAATATATGTCCATTAACCGTGTCCTACCTATTCCTAGATATCACCTCTTGTATGGGCTGCATCAGCTCCTCAGGTCACTATAGCTAAACACCTGTTTGATCTCTCCTGGTAGCCTGCCAGTGCTGGTCGCTATAGCTACAGACCTGTTCAATCTCTCTTGATAGACTGCCAGCGTGGTCGCTATAGCTATAGACCTGTCCTATCTTTCCTTATTGGCTGCCAGTGCTGATCGGTATAGCTACAGACCTGGAGAAAACAGGACTGAGATATGATGAATTGATGTAGTGAGACAACCCCTTTAAGGCGGTTTTCCCTTGCACTTTAAAATCAAGCCCCAGGATCCTATGCTGTGATTTTTTTTATCTTACTTCCAATCCTCAGTTTCAGTGCATGCCCCCTGGTTTTGTCCTCGAAGCCCTGGGAGGCAGGACCAAATGCTGCCTTGAAAAATGCCAGTTGTCTTTGTTCACCTGATCTCTATGTCCCTACAGACAGGAAACAGTTCTGTGTGGAGTCCAGGAGAATTATGGAGCTTCCTGAACATTCCATTTTAATTTTCAGCATTTTAAACATATTTAATGTAATTAGAAAAGTGACGAACTGTCTAAAAAAAAATATTTTGATAATTTTTTTCACTTTCCCTCAAAGCCATATTCCTGTGAACACACAGAAACATACCCAAAACCAGTGGGTTCGGAATGCCCATCCCACTAAAAATGTGACTGCCGACAACTGTGTACTAGATAGTGCACAATGCATGTCTTTAGAATTCGGGTGAGGAAAATAATGTCTGCTCTGAGCATATTTCTCATGTCTAAGAAAAATACTTATCATTTTTCAAGATCATTCAGCCATCTGAATATCCTTTCCAGCACTAATTACCATATTATTGTCCTCTATGGATATGAAACTGAGCAAGTAAAACAATTTTCATATCTGGCTGGAGGGGCAGCTACTGAAGCTGTCGCCGCACTAGACAACTATGATGGAGAAGCTATGGTAAAGAAGATGATAGAGGAGATAATGAAGTCAAAAAAGGAGAATAAAACTGCAACAGATCTACTTTACTAACGTGAATGCAAATACGATGACATGAAAATGAATTAGTTGCTATTTTTCTAAGGCCCGGTTCACATCTGCATCAGAGATTCCTTTCAGAGGTGGGACCGGACTCATTTTACAACAGACATCAATGGCGCTCCAAGGACCCCAGTGACTACAGTAGAGTCTGTCGGGTTTTTGCCATGGTGTCCATCATTTTCACAGAAAGAATATTTTTTTATGTCATTTCCAGTTAAATTTGCGTTGAAACCTCCGAGATCCAACAATTCTTTGTGGTTTCAACAACCAAGGTGGTGCAATTTCTTAAATATGTCAAATAAATACCGGAACACTGAAGAGTTGCAGAATGTTTTATGCTAGGCCTCACAAGCAGATCATGTTAATTTACACAGTTCACTCCCAACACCTAACACACATCAGGGATATATTGCTATTATACTGACTGCTTTGAAGAGCACCATATCTCCATGACAGGTTCATGTGTCTCAAGGGTCTGTCCGTTAGTTATAGTTCCCTGCATTTTGAGGGTTCTTTCTTTCTCAGACTAAGATAATATCCAGTGGGCAATTTTGCAAAAAGACACTCAAACCACTCTCCAAGTTTGCTCCATATTACAGTTGGGCGACCCACACTGACTCTAAAGAAATCCTGCTATGTCACCTCTCTTACTGTTCACGATTCCTAGTCCATTTGAATCAATGCTGACTCAACCAGGCCTCTGTTAGGCCTCACTATAAGACCCAAACCCATGTTAAATATCCCATTTCCATGTCACTACACTCTGTCTTCTAGCCAACACCAGGGGGTCCTTTTGTGTCTAACTTCACCTGTAGCTTCTTATTAAAATACTTAATTTCTCTGTCCAGTCACTGCATCCCGCTCATGGCAGTTTTATTTAGAGGACCCAGGTTCAGACTGGGCCACTGAGCATAGCAGAACTGGAGTTGCTCCTCAACTGCATATGCATCCTTAGAAGAGACAGAAAGGCAAACAAAAAAGGCAAAAAGTCACAAACCACTGTTAAGCCCCAGAATCAACTCCACTGGTGGACCCCCAAGAATCAACTACACGAGTGAGCCCCCAGAGTCAACTACACCGATGAACCACAGAGTCAACTCCACCGATGGGCCCCAGAATTAAATCCATCGGTGGGCACGAGAATCAAATCCAACGGTGAGCCTCAGAATCAACTCCACCGGTGGTCCTCCAGAATCAACTCCACTGGTGGTCCTCCAGAATCAACTCCACTGGTGGTCCTCCAGAATCAACTCCACTGGTGGTCCTCCAGAATCAACTCCACTGGTGGGCCCCAGAATCAACTCCACTGGTGGGCCCCAGAATCAACTCCACTGGTGGGCCCACATAAATCAATTACACTGATGAACCCCAGAGTCAACTCCACCGGTGAGCCTCAGAATCAACTCCACTAGTCGGCCCCCAGAATGAAGTCCACCGGTGGTCCCCCAGAATCAACTCCACTGGTGGGCTCTAAGCACCCCAGTCAGTCACTGGGATAATCACAACTTGCCCCTGCTAACCTGTAAATGGAGCACACCACAAAGCACAATTCCAGACATATACATGGCAATAAACTTCTAAACTTCTGCAGTGCTTTAACCCATATCTGTCCATTCAACCTGCAACAATAAAAGGATATAGATACAGTCCATTATCTTTAGACAAGAGTATCTGGTTCACCCGTCCACCCCATAAACATTTGCCTTATTTGAAGACTTTCAAACCCAAAGACTTATTACATAAAAGCAGGACTTGGTAAAAGTTACACTTCTTAACCAGACCTTTCAGCCACTAAATCCCATCAATTGCAAGTGTGCATTTAATGTGTCAAAGAGATGGCTTTGTTTCCCGGTAGATAGCAATTGGTGCAAGAAACTACATTTTCTGTATACATTCTGCAAAGTAAGCACTTACAGTAATACGCGTAACCACATATTATATCATATTTCATTCCACTCTGTCAGCTAATGTATAGAATAACATATTTATAGCTGCTATAAGATGCTTCGAAGGGTCTGCCATGTTGTTATATGCCATGTTAAATTGCTCGGTCATATAATGGAACAGAAAACCGGTCTGGGAACAGTGATAGATGGGTTAGCTTTACTTCTGCTCTTACAAAAAAAAAAACCTCAACATTTTGTTTAACACAACTCATATTAGAAGAGTTATAACATCTTCACTAACAGAGGCCTCCTATAACGGGTCACTTCTGGGTTTGTGGTATGTATAAAACATAGTCTTTAATCCCATTTAAGACTATAACAAGTCACAGTGAAGGTGGAAATGATTTTAAAAGAGCAATACGAGGTGTTAGTTTTGTCGATTACTCTCCCATTGCGTAAAATAATACGCCCATAAATGTTATAGGCAGGGTTTTGTGTTTTATCCATTGTTTGTAGCTTTTTGCCGGTGTCTTTGCAATAAATCCCAACTTCCTTGTGTCAAGGTGCTGTTATTGACCCATGGTGTTTAATCGCCTGGTTTCCCTGGGGAAATTTGGTGGAAGGAATACAGCTCTGTTGGGTTGAAGTGTTCTTTTGTAAGTAAGATATCCAAAAATAAAAAGGTTACATGATTGTTGTTGGAAGAGTTTCTCACTACAAAGATTAGCTTCCAGTAAATGAAGACTTTTCCCCCATACATTGCTTTGTTTATTTTGCTTTGTTGAGGAGATAAGATAGATTTTATTTGTTCTGAGAGCACACAGGATTCTCTGGTTACCGACCTGCTCTCTACTTCTCTCTCTGCTCTTTGTCTTATCTGAGAGCAGGTCGGCACACAGGACATCGGCAGCTTGAGAACAGAATGTGTTATCGCTAACAAACAAAGGAGATTATTTGTTTACCTTGAGCTCTGAAGCTCTCTGCTCTATGATAACATCTCCTGCTCTTGTCAGTGCAATTAGAAGAGCTGTGAATACAGAGCTGATATGCTAATCACTGCTATAGAACCACCCAAAGCCTGACCAGGAAAAGACAGGAAGCGTGAATCTGAAGCTGCTTGTGATGTTGTGAAAACATGGTGAGACAAGCCCTTTAAAAATGGCTGCAAGGACCTGACTCGTCCATCAACATGCAATACTCCAATTTGGATACTTTGGGCGATATACATGAATAGTGTAGAATGTGCCTGATTTATGAACCTGCTCTACAGCTAAGATGACATTTCTGGCTTTTAAAGTGTTCTACCTGTCCCAGCAGTAATGCGCCTGGAATTGCCGTACTTAAGCTATAAATGTGTAGCTTTGTATGGTTCTGGTACGCCCCGCCTCCCGCACCCCCCCTCCCCCGAAAAAAGGCGCATTACAAAGTGCCGCGTACGCTCTGTAATGCGCCTGATAATGGCATACAGGCGATGTGAAAATATAGCCCCGTTCATACATGTCGCCCTTTATATCTTTTAAAAGGGTCATCTAACAATAAGCTGATCACAAATTGTACTTTACTTTGATCAGCTGTAATCTGAATTAAGACCTGGCAAAAAGTGTACAATATCCCTACAGTGCCGCCAGAGAGGAAAAGAGGCATTACACAATGTCTATTCTTATCAATGGGGTGTGTAATGCAGGACGGGATAGGTCCTTCAGAGATGGCAATACTCTACTTTGACGATAAGATGAAGCTCCTGAACCGGATGTCAATCTATTGACTCTGAATACCCTGACAGGGTATATAAAATTAGTTTTTTTAAGCTGGGCAATCCTTTAATTTCTATACATTGCAGAATAGGATAGCATCCATGAAATTGTACTGACCTGCAGAATACAGATAACATAACACTTTATACCGTGATGAGTGAACGCCATAAAAACAAAACCCCTGCAAATGTGGCGCAAATACGTTTTCTTTTTTTTTTTTTGCATTTTGCCCCACTTACATTTTTTTCTCATTTCCCAGTACTTTCTATGGTATAGTCAATCACCATTAAAAAGCACATCTTATCCTGCAAAAAACAAGCCCTCGCATGTCTATGTAGATTGAAAAATAAAAAAGCTATGGCTCTTGGAAAGAGGGAAGGAACAAATGAACGCAAGAAAAATTATGACCAGCCATCGATAAGGTTTTAAATAAATTGCTGCTGGAAATTGGAGGCGATCACTGCCGATCAGTTGTAATCGATTGTGGAGCAGCTGCTCACTTTTCCTACAGATATCATGGACTGAGTCCTCCGAAGCAGGAGGTCCTGTTTGAAATGCTTCTCTAATAATACTATAGAGCAGTGTTTCTCAACTCCAGTCCTCAAGACCCACCAACAGGTCAAGTTTTCAGGATTTTCTCAGTATAGCACAGGTGATGTAATTATTGTCAGTGCTTCTAACGTGATATAATTATGTCATGCTTCTGGGAGATCCTGAAAACATGACCTGTTGGTGGGTCTTGAGGACTGGAGTTGAGAAACACTGCTATAGAGGGAGTCCTGAGTAGAGGACCGTCTCAATAAGATATTACAATATCCAGGACATTTCTTAGGTTGGGGGCAGATTTCAGCTGCTCTACTTTTTGGAGCCTCAAAATGGGAAATATTAATTATATCGAATTTGTTTTTCTCAGGCACATTAAAAGTTCAAGTGCGTGGGAGTTGAATCACATTCACTCTGCTGCTTTCAAAACTTGTTCAGGTATTGTAAGTGGGTCAATTTTTATGCCATCTCATCTTCATTTCCTTTCTTTTCTCATCTATTACAAAGCAAAAAAAAAAAAAACAGAGAAGCAAGCCAGGGAGGGTATGGGTGTGCCGCACAGTTTCAGCACTGGTTAATATCTACTTGTCAATACTCCCTTGCATATATCAAGGACAGCGCAATGTCACCTACAAGCTATAGCTTTGCCGCACTATAAATATTCCATAAGCACAGATGGTTTGTATAATAGAAGCTCTAGTCTTAAAAAAAAACCTGATTACAGTTAGAGATGTTTGCTTTCTGGATGTGACCTCCATTGTAATGACTGGAAACACTACGAGAAGAAGTTGATGCTCGTATCTGCCATGTTGCATATAGGCTGGAATATGGGCATTTCTAACTCAGTTTTGTGATACCTCCGCGTGTATACTTAAGCAAAAGGATAAGGAAGGAACAAGAGCTTATGAAGTAAAGAATAGAAGGGAAGAGGCTGTCCATGCTTGAATGCAGGTGGGCAGCCTTCAAAGATGGACCACTAAAAAAAGCAGCAATAAAGCACCAACTGAAGCTACAGCAAGTGAAACACTAACAAAACATAGCATGTGCTCTTGTACCCGATGTATTCTTCTATTTCTTACCATTCTTCCCATTTCAGCAGAGTCTGTGGGCATCAACTGTGGACACCTACCAGCAATGGCCAGAATAAGAGGTAACTCCAATACTGGCAGTTTAACCACTTTGTCAAAGTACAATATGCTGTAATACATTAGTATTGCAGTGCATTGTAGAAATGATTGCAAGTTTAAGGGACTAAGAAAAAAAGTGATATAAAATTTCTAAGAACAAAAAAAAAAAATTCTTTAGCATTAAGTATATAAAAAACTATAATATAATAACCATGATTGGTATTGCTGCATCCATAAAACTCTGAGCCTTTGAAATATCAAACACAAAAATCTCACAATGCCAGAATTGCTGTTTTTGGTCACCTCAACTCTCAAATAAAAAGGAATAAAAGGTGATCATAAAGTCATATGTCCCCTAAAATGGTACAAAGAAGAACAACAGCTCAACCCGCAAAAAATGAGCCCTCGCACAGCTCCACAGAAAAAAACAAAAGATATTGGTCTAAAAATATGGGGATTCAAAGCAAATTTTTTTCAAAGATCTTTGGCCAACATGTATGAACAGGGCTGCACTATTTTTAATGAATGCATCAAAGATATACGGCATAGATATGCTATGCACACACATAGCACACACCAAATTTATGAACCCACACATGACAGGGTCGTACAAACTGTCGCATTATACATTCCTCTATATCAATTTAGAACTGGCGTGTCAGTGCCAAGTTTTATACATGTCGCCCTATATGTTTTTAACAGTTGTAAAATATTCCAAAAACTATATCAATTTGATGTTGCTGTAATTGTACTGACTTGCAGAATATAGTTAATATAACATATATACTGCATGGTTAACTCCACTAAAAATGATTGCCATAAACAGCACTCATATGGCTATGGCAAAGAAAAAGTAAAAAAAAGTTATGCTGCTTGGAAGACATCGATGAAAAAAAATCTGAATGCTGTCGCTCAATTGTTGTTTGGAAGCAGTTAATTATTCAAATATGGCCCAATAACAAACATTACAAATAGGGAATCTAAAGATTGTAAGCAACCTAACCCCAAAAAGAGCAACCAAAACTCTCCATATGGATGAAAAAACAAATAATATGAAGAAACTTTATTATAAGTAGTTCATGAAAACCTAAATAAAAAGACAGTGGTACAATTTGTAACATCCCAGGTAGGTAACCAAACCATGCGTTACCTTAAAAGATATAGGGTGACATGTATGAATGGGGCTGCCAGTTTTCTGCTGTACTCTGAACCAAAAAACTGTTGCAGCCCTGTCCGACAGATGTATTAATAGTTGTACGCCAAAACGTGGCACAGTCTGCACCAGACATGACACTTTTGAATGTGCCAAGAATGCAATAAAGTTTGGCGCAAAAATATTATACAAACCCATACCATGACTGAGACAAAGTGTGGTGCATAACACTCTGTGCGCCAATGTTTGCGAACAACACTCTTCATACATACTGTCGTATTCTACACTCCTCTATATCGATTTAGAACTGATGTGTCGGCGCCAAGTTTAATACATGTTATCCATAAGGTGAAGTATAATAAAACTACAAAGACTCCTAAGGTGAACAACAAAATATACCTCAAGCAAAAATTATTCTAACAGTCTAATGGTAATTTTGGGATTAGAAATAAAATCTTCCTTGAGGGCAGATTGGTTCTTGCCTTATGGGTTCCAAGACTTCATCAGTAGGGAAAATAAAGCTTAAAAACTCCCTCTACCCCTCCCTTCATCCACATCTTTCCCCAGCCTTGGTGCTATGTATACAGCAAATATGGAAAGAGACCGACCCCAGTGGCTTCGTCAGTTTGTTTTCCATTATTTGTTCTTTCATTTATTTAGAGCAGGAGTGTCAAAATCATTTTCATCATGGCCCGCAGCAGCATTGTGGTTGACCTCAAAGGGCCATTGGAGAGTGGCAAGGTGGCTTGGTAGGGCTATCAGAGCTTGCCACCGCCTGTGAGTTGCACACCAGCTGTGTCTAAGCTCTCGGGAGCCACATAAAAGAGTGTGGTGGGCCAATTTCGGCCCTTGAACCTTGAGTTTGAAACCTGTGGCAGAATAATAATTTACACTCTGTCACCTGCTGCAAAGTGTCCCAAAGGGGTTGATCAAAGATTAAACCTTAAAAACTGCAGCCAAAACCCTCTAAAATTTAGAGGGTTTTGGTTGCAGTTTTTAAGGTTTAATCCTTGATCAACCCCTTTGGGACACTTTGCAGCAGGTGACAGAGTGTAAATTATTATTCTGCCACAATCCTGCAGACCATACATTATCATAATAGACTATAAACAATTTAGATTGTATGCAAAGTCCAAACAACAATGGCGTATTGATATAACAAAATCACTAGAGCTGAAAAACGCCGACGTCGATATTATATGGTGTACAATGATCCTAGCAAACTTTAAAGGAATAGAATATGGGAAAATCAATCCAGCCAAGCCAAACGTAATATCTAGCAATATACAATAGAAAGAATAAAGTAAAATACATTAACAGGCGGATCTGCCAGGTCGTATAAAACAGGTTGTAATTTAGCGGTTTATGCCTGTATGTCATTTATTATTAAGGCATTTCTGTGAGGTTTTATGACATCATAAAGTTTTAATGACACACGGCGATTACTCTAAACAGGAACTTTATTACTTAATTTATTCATTCCCCAATTAATCTAAACTGCATGTGGAATATGCAATAATAATATAAACAGGTTGCATCATTACCTATCCTAAAGCATTTGAAGCTTTATGAGGCAAGACAAGTCATTTCTGAAAGAGCTGCATTTTTAATAAGGTCAATTGGTGAGGTTATGTTCATTGGCATTGACATGGAGAGATATCATTCATTTGGTGACTGCTTTTTGGCTGAGAACTTGACATTCAGACCCACATCTGCGCTCATGAGAGCCTTTGGCCAAAAGGTGGATCTACTTCTTAGGAGGTTGTTGGCCAACACGCGTCCAGCCAACAGCTATTCCTTCTGAACCCCCAAGTACATAAATGCATGGCCTGGCTGAACATGCATGATGAGAGTAAGCCAATGCCAGACACCTCTTTCCACTTTAGACACGTCTATTGGTAACTTGCCTCCTATAAGAACAAACAATGTTAAAATCAACATGCCCAACGCTTCATTGCCATTGGGTGGAGTTGGAGCATCTGCATACACATTATCTGGTTGTTCGGTCCTGCCAAAATCAGTGTGTTCAAGTGTCATCCATCTAATTTGTAAGGGCATCTTAAGGTTTAAAATTGGTAATGCATTCCACCAGTAAAGTATAGCATAATATTAGTTAAAAAAGGTCATTTAACTAGGACCAATAAGATGGTACTAGAGAGAAAAACAATGTCTCAAGTATTGTAAAACACCTTCACCATCTCTTTTCAGTGCCAACTGGGCATTGGTCTGAGAAATCTAAGAGACTTATTCACATAGAAGACCTGTGCTAAAAGTAGTCCATAACTGTTCAAGAGCCTATACCTACTGCAGGACCATCTAGTAGTCAGAAGATTAGGCTAACCATGCTCTAGGCCAAAAAAAATATCTTTATGGTTGCAAAATGGCACTTTTGCAACCTATAATGGTTCTTAGTATGGACATTTCTTTTGTCTAAGCCAGTAGAATTCAATTCTATTTGTGGGGCATACTTTGGGGCAATCACGTGCCGAAGTACGAACATACCCTTCATATCAAGCCTTGCCCCTTACCAGCAAAGCCACAACCCATTGTTGGTGAGCTACAAAAATTGCCTACAGCTAATGACAAATATGTCTAATACTAGAATTACCAAATGGTGCCAAATTTTGGCTCATTTTAAGACACAATTTAGGTGCAAATGCTTTCGTAAATCAGCCCATGTATCCATTTGCATCTTACTCAGGGGCCACCGACTTCTTGTGCTCATTGGCCTTTGGGACTCTTCTGCCTATAGGACTTTAGGCATGGCACTAGTGCTCCAAATTTTAGTTTTTTTTCACAGACCTAAAATGAAAATACTAAAACCAAAAATTTACAGACATCAAACTTATTTAATTGTCTATTTTAGTTCAGTAACTATGTAGGCTCATGATTTCTTAGATTGATGAAGTTTTCTCCAGACTTAACTTCTTTGCTATCTCTTCTATAGATTTCACATGGGACTTAGTGTTATTTATATAGCCACAGTTCAGTTGAGGGGTTAACATAGATCTTTCCTATAATACCCCTTCCTATATACTTTGTTCTTTACACAAGCTGGTCTACCTCCAAGCGTACACTTTGAAGTGATAGCCAAAAAGATCATTAAAATGTGTCTGAGCTTGAAGAAGCACAATTCCAATAATGGATGTGCAGTAAGATGAACAGTTTGGATGGCCTAGATCAATAAAGCAAAATCTGAGCTGATACAAAGCGAAAGGAGATGTCAGTTGCAGCAACTCTCGTTACACCGCATGGAATTCATCAAATCGATACAGCAAGCTGCTGACGGGTGAACTCAACAGTGCATGGAGATAAACTTTGTGCGTTTTGAGGGGGGGAAAACACAGGGAAGATGCTCCAAGTAGCATCTTACAGCTAACAAGTCATGAGGGGGAGCCCAGGTTCACTTAACGCTATTCACATGAAACATTATGAGTATTGATTTATGACATGTCCTGTGTAAACGAGCAAGAGTCAAAAATATTCTTCATAGGTCAATTCGACTTACAAGGTCTAGTCAACAAGTATAAGCAGCGTAGTAATTAAGGACAAGAAATCATATAGAAACGGTCCAGTATAACATTACTTTATGAGCCTCTTGGTGAGCACCTTCTGCAACTTTTTTGGTGAGCACCATCTCAACAACATCCTGCTGCTTACTAAGTAGACATCCATTATGAGTCCTCAGGGGGTTATTTCGTAAAGACAACCCTAGTCCACATGCCCAATAAGAAGGTCATAGAAGAGGCCACTCTTATGTCAGAACATAGAGCCCCTAAAGTGGCTTTCACATTGGCTTATCTAGCCCCTCCATGGTTACCTGTTCATTTAAACGGCTGAAATGTAATACCACCACTTCCCCCTATAGCTAAACAAAGTTTACAAATCCAGTAGTTGGGTCCATACAGATCAGCTGATAGCCACAGCGGCTTTACAGAAGAGACTGTCTCCATGAAAGACTCATACTTGATTAATTTATATAAATATATAAATGGTCCCTACAAAAAGTATGGGGAAAAATTATTTCAAGTAAAGCCCCCTCAAAAGACAAGGGGACATTCCCTTCGACTAGAGAAAAAAGGATTCAATCTCCAGAGGAGAAGAGCGTTCTTCACTGTAAGAACTGTGAATCTATGGAATAGCTGCCTTAGGAGCTGGTCACAGCAGGAACTGTAGAGAGTTTCAAGAAAGGCTTAGATACCTAGCGGGAACTAAAGAATATGAATGCGTATGCAGCTATGTAAAATTCTGGATCTGGCTGGGGTCAGAGATATGATCTCCACTGGAGCAGATTGGTTCTTGCCTTGTTGTTTCCAGGGCATTAACCAGTGGTGAGGCTGGACTTAAAGTCCTTGTCTCTCTCCCTTCACCCACATTTTCCCCACCCCTGGTTGAACTTGATGGACAAGTGTCTTTTTTCAACCGTACTAACTATGTAACTATGTAACTATATACTGAGATAGATCCCTATAAAGAAGGTCAAACTACAACTGCCCTAAACTGAGGTATAAGCATTACTAAGATTTGCAAGATGAAGTCAACTACTCCACATTTATGAAACATGGCTGGTTCATTGTGTAAACCAAACACTTCTCACCCTTTGGGGGAAATGTATGAAAACTGTCTAAGACTTTCTTTGTTGAACATAGCAACCAATCAGAAATCCCTTTTAGTTTTTTTCAGCGCACTATATGATACTATATGTATGACCCTGTCGTATGTGGGTTCATCAATCTGGTGTGTGGTTTGCATTGCTTAGCATAGCATATCTTTGGTGCATTCAAAAGCGCCGTGCCTTATGCAAGTTTTGGCGTATGACTGTTCATACATCTATAGAACAGGGCAATTTTTTGATGCAAGATATGCCCAAAAAAATTGTTGCAGCCCTGTTCATATATCTTGCCCTAAATTTTAAAGTGCTGCCTCTAAGGGTATGTTCACACGGTGTATTTGCAGGGCATACGGCAGGTAATACAATGCAATGCAATACACCCAAACTACGCCCAGTAATTATGGTAAAGTCATAGCACTCATTGAGTGCTACGATTTCGCAGCGTGTTTCCCAAAGCGTACTGAGCGCCCAAAGAAAGATGTGACAACACGCTTTCCATGCAGACAACCATGGGGCTACTCTAGATCTCCAGGGCTGACTGTAGAGATGTTCCCTGGGCTCCATCAGGCACTGAGAATCCCGGTGCACCTATGGAGCATGGGAATCTACTTTGATTATGCACCGGTCATGGACTGCAGCAATCAAAGGGTTAAACATTGGGATCAGAGGCTTCCTCCAGTCCCCAGCTCATATTCTAGAGCAGTTGCTGTGCCGGGAGCCCCAAACCCACTCTGTAGGCAGTGTCATCTTTTGGCGTCGCTGCAGACGAAGAACACGCGCCACCCAGACAGTGGGCGGTTTTTAAGGGGTTAGAAAGTCATTATTATTTGGATTGTTAAAGGTATTTGAACCCCCATGTTCTTATTCTAAAAGCTGGTGGGAAAGCAATGAAGTATGAAGAAGATGTTGGTTATATCATATCAGTTTTACAGCCAGTAATCCTAGCATTACAGCACAGGCCACTCTGGCTACTCTACAACAAGTGTCAATTCTGGGAAAATTCCAGCACGTAGTGCTTCCGAACAACTGTTGTATTAGCAATTACCCCCTGCTGAGCTATGTACACTAACACATGCTATGTATTGCGGAGCAGATATCCGATCTAATTGCACAACAGATGCAGTTAGGCTGTTCCTTGTTTTTCCTTTTAATGTTAAATATTTTATGAAGTGCCAATGAAGTTCATCCTACTTGCTGTTGCCAAAAAGCCCCACCACTACCCTGCCACTGCTTCCTATTACTGCAATGTAAAACCAGTGAAATACACTGCATAATAATGCATAATACAATAGGACAAGTCTGCCCAAATAGTTTGTACGTGGGGGTAATCAGTGCCCATGTACTTGAGTGGACACAGACGGGAGAGAGCCCTGTACAAGAACAGTTTATGGGCCCTTGTTATCCAATATCTCACCAAGAGCTCCTTCTTGTATTTAACAGCCCATTGCTATTTGTTAGTCACAACTAGTATTGAGCAAACAGTAAAAAATTCGAGTTCGATTAGTTTGGTTTGAAGTTCTATTCGAACTCAAACTTTTGAACCCCATGAAAGTCTATGGGAAAAGATGTTCTGGTTAATTTTTATACCTATACAGGTGAGAAGAAGTTGGAATCCATAACAGTAAATAGGCGCATTATACGTCGGGCACGACAAATTGTAATGCGCCTAAAAATGATATACTGTTTGCCTTCATAACACAATGCGCCTATTGAGGCGAATTACATAAACTAGTATTATATGTTATGCGCCTCCATTGTGCAATGCGCCTCGATTAGTGCATTACATACATTACCAATAATATGCTATGTGCCACAATTTGCGCAAAGCGCCTTGTTAAGTGCAATGCTCCTTTTTAGGTGTATTATGTTTACTATGTAAGATATACCTGACACAAGATTTTTGAGAGGATCGTACTTTCTGGCACACTTTACACTGATTTAATGCCCCTAACTACCGCGGTGACGGCAATTTTCGGACATGAAAACTATTAAAATAACGTGTCGAACGCAATGTCGATCTAGAATATTTACTCGAACGAACTGTAAAATGTTTGGTTCGGTTCGAGTTCTAAAAAATCATGAAGTTCAACTCGAACTTAACTTTTCTCGAATGGTTCGATCAATGCTAGTCATAACTCGTTAATGTCTTACATGCAATCTTATACACAGTAATAAGCTGCTTTTAAAGTAACACTGGGTCCCCTAACCTACTGGGGCCAGTGCAGTTGCATAGGTTGCACCAATGGTATGCCGACCTCTGGCTGAAGCCCTTGCATGAAATCTAATGGATCATAGTAGGAAGCTGCTAGCTTTTTTTAAGGTGACAGTGGGCACCCTGTGCAGCTGCAGATGGTGTGCATCAGTGGTGTATCCATCTATGTCCATATAAAACAAAAACAGACCCAAATTCCACTTTCATATGTAATAATAGATAAAATCCCAATTTAGGACCATAAGACAAGTCCTAGGCTTGATGGAATGGAACATTATCTATGTTCTCCCCTTCTTTAAGGAGAAAGTAGAGTAATACTTTTAGTTAACATGAAAAAAAAAACAGAGACACTATGCAAAATGTAAAGGAAAAAAGAATGCCGTGATCTGGGAATCAACTATAGTCATAGTTTACTCACAACAGAACATAAATCACATATCAGAAGTGGAAAGTTAGACATTTTATCATTTCATTTGAAAAAAAATTAACTCATTTCGAAACTGATGGCATCTCTAACAAGTTGGGACAGGGATAAACCGCTGAAAAAGTAATTGTACTAGTGAAAAACAATTGGAGGGTCAATTTTTAACAATGTCACATGGCTGTGTATAAAAAGAGCACGTTAGAGATGCAGAGTCTCTCAGAAGCAAATCTGTGTAAAACTGTAAAAATTATGAAATGATTTCAGAAAAATGTGCCTCAATGTAATATTGCAAATTCTTTGATGATCCCACGACCTTCAGTACTATAATATTATTAAAAGATTCAGAGAATATGAAGAAATCCATGTTCACAAGGGACAAGGCCGACAGTCGATATCGGATGCTTGTGATCTATGGGCTCTCAAGTATCATTGCATTAAAAACAATTTCCAAATCACTGAATTTTTTCTCCCATTTTACACAGTGCCCCGACTTTTCGGAATTGGTGTTGCATTTACTTCCTGGGTCTATGGAACTATAACTCAGACAAGATTCATTTTATAACCCAGGAAGAACTCTTTCTGCTGAAAGGAAGGTACAGCATGAGTTAATATTGGTATGATCTGTTTGGATCTATACAAAACTGAATATGGAGTCCTTATAGGTCTGTGTTATGGACTCATTGGCACTCCAAAGCTTGAAGCAATGGAGGTACCATATGGTACCACTTGAATTCCTTGATAACATTGTACATAATAGACCATACTGCATGCCTCCATATAAGTCAGAGATACAGTAAAGGCCCTTGGTATGCTATGTGCGTCATCTTGAAGGTCTGTAGCACACGGATCTTACGAGCACTTGAAGCCTTACTTATACCTACAAAAGTTTTTTAAGTAAAAGGATTTTTAGTATCATTTGTAGAGAAAAGCTTTAGATATTGTGCAAGGAAATGTCTGCTAACAGCTCTGACAGGATTACAATATATTCTTCTTTTCCATCTCCCTGAGCAAATCATAAAATCTAAACTGGTTTATACCAAGAGATCCATCAATTTATAAAGTCATATTGTATAGGAAGCAATGACATCAAAAGAGTCAATCACAAAAAGACTTGATGACACTTCTTGCACAAAATTCTGACATTTCCCTCACAAAAACAAAGGATCTTAAGGATTATTAGAAATTCTGGCTCAGGCACATGGATAAAGCAATAAAATATTACTTTACTAAAAAATAGTTTTCTAGGCCACCTACATTGTAGCTGGTTTAAAAAAGATTGTTGTGTCCCACATTCCCTACTAACACTCTTTCAATCCACAAATAAAGAGTTAAATCCACCTAATAGAGGACGCTATAGTTACAATTCTGGACAATTTTTCAATATTTTTCCATCACTGTTATGTTTTGTGTCCTGTTTATTCGACTACCTACATCCTAACTACCCCTGACACATTCATTACATTTCTTCTGAATATAATCTGAGATCAGACGGGTCACTGCCTCCCATAAGATCGATACACTTAGGGCATGTTCACATGGCGTTTTTGAACGAGGTTTTGGAAGGGGTTTTTTTACAAGATTTTTGGAGCGTTTCCTCGCCCAAAACCTCATCCAAAATGCTTCCAAAACGCCCCCAGTTCATTTAATTGATTTCTATGTAAAACCTCGTTGTAGTTCACACACGACGAGGTTCCTACACGCTTCTTTGGAAGCAATGAAAAAGAAGTGTCATGTCAATTCTTGAAGCGTGTTGTAGGCACAGTTTTTGGCGTGGTTTTTGTCCTGGCTATTCATTTGTATGGGTGAAAACCTCGTCAAAAACCTCATCTGAAGAAGCTTGTTTCAGGCGAGGTTTTTGATGTGGTTTGGACGAGGTTTTGAGCGAGGAAACGCTCCGAAAACCTCATCCAAAAACCCTGTGTGAACATGCCCTAACACTGTGTACTTCTGAGTACTATGCTTCATGTACTATAAATTCGTATCTGTGATTGCCCACTCCCCCATTCCCATTCAATATAATAAAATACATGAATAAGTCTCTGTCTCCCAAAAAAAATCAAAGTATTCATCTTCTACTGCTTCATCATAGCCATGATCTGATTGAACTTTGGAGTTCTGTCTTCACCCAATTCATGACTATATGCCTACTACATACATTGCAGTCTCCATTGACGACTGTTTCCTACATAATCAAAACAATCATATCCGGCAATTATCATCAGAATGATCTGATTAGTTTGCAGTGCTCTAGCTCACCTCGCTTCATGACTATATATGAAATAAGCATTGACCTCACAAACATACACACATCAGTGGAAAGCAGGGCTGGGACTAGGTATTCTGGTGACCTAGGCAAATAAGGCACAAAGCGCCCCTCAAATGGAAAATTCAGCCCACTGGCTGCCTTCCTGTGCCCCCTTTTCTGCCTGGGATGAAGTGGTGCCCTAGGCGATCCCCTACCTTCGCCTACCCATCGTCCCACCCCTGGTGGACAGGTCACGGTCTTCTACAAAATCTACAAACTCTCTTGCTGCTGCTATCATCATTTACAAGGCTTGGAATGCTCTGTTTACTTCATGACTATCTACTCATTACATTCAGCCCTATCGTTGCTAATATACTTGCATGAGATGAAGGATCACTGTATCCTACAGTACAAAAAAAAACTGCTGTCACCATATTTTATCTCTGTTATCCTATTGATTTAGCATAAGTTATCCCAAGCCACTGTATAAATTACATACACAGGCAGCCATGTTATCTCTAGTATAATCACGTGGATGATCACTATCTTTCACAAAATTAACACAACCATCCCCTGCTGTTACCATCATTCATTTCCATAGTCTCATTATCTTAGCATAATTTATCCCTAGCCAATGAATAATTATATACCTAGCGCATGCCAAATTGTTTCCTCTAGCATAATCACATGGCTGGTCACTTTTAACCACAAAATAAACACACCTATCTCCTGCTGTTCTAATCATTTATCTCCATAGTCTCTTTGTCTTAGCACAATTTATTCCCAGCTAATCTATAACTAAATATATACCTAGCATATGGAGCCCTGTTTCCTCTAGCATAATCACGTGGCTGGTCACTGCCTTCCATAAAATGAACACAACCATCTCCTGCTGTTCTCATCATTTATCTCCATAGTCTCATTGACTTAGCATGATTTGTCCCTAGCCAATGTATGATATTTTCCCTAGCATATGCAGACGTTTTTTCCTCTTAGCTAATTCACATGGCTGATCACTACCTTCCACAAAATAAACACAACCATCTCCTGAGGTTCTCTTCATTTATATCCATAGTCTCATTGACTTAGCATCATATGGCTGGTCACTGTCTACAACAAAGTGATCACATCCATCTCCTGCTGTTCTCATCATTTATCTCCATAGTCTCATTGACTTACTATGATTTGTCCCTAGGCAATGTATGAATATATACCTAGCATATGCAGACTTGTTTCCTCTAGCATAATCACATGGCTGGTTACTGCCTTCCACAAAATAAACACAACCATCTCCTGAGGTTCTTATCATTTATATCCATAGTCTAATTGTCTGAGCACAATTTATCCCTAACCAATGTATAACTAACTATAAAACTAACTAACTATATAACTATAGTATAACTAACTAACTTAGCATATGCAGCTCTGTTTCCTCTAGCATAATCATACGACTGGTCACTGTCTTCTACAAAAGGAATACAACCATCTCCTCCAGTTCTCATCATTTAAATCCATTGTCTCATTGACTTTGCATGATTTATCCCTAGCCAATGTATGAATATATACCTAGTATATGCAGCCCTGTTTTCTCTAGCATAATCACATGGTTGGTTACTGCCTTCCACAAAATGAACACAACCATCTCCTGCTGTTCTCATCATTAATCTCAATAGTCTTATTGACTTAGCATGATTTATCCCTAGCCAATGTATGAATATATACTCAGTATATGCAGCCCTATTTCCTCTAGCATAATCACATGGCTGGTCACTGCCTTCCACAAAATGAATACAACCATCTCCTCCTGTTCTCATCATTTATCTCCATAGTCTTATTGTCTAAGTACAATTTATCCCTAACCAATGTATAACTAACTATATACTTAGCATATGTAGTCTTGTTTCCTCTAGCATAATCACACAACTGGTCACTGTCTTCTACAAAAGGAACACAACCATCTCCTGAGGTTCTAATCATTTATCTCCATAGTCTCATTGTCTAAGTACAATTTATCCCTAACCAATGTATAACTAACTATATACTTAGCATATGTAGTCCTGTTTCCTCTAGCATAATCACACAACTGGTCACTGTCTTCTACAAAAGGAAAACAACCATCTCCTGAGGTTCTTATCATTTATCTCCATAGTCTCATTGTCTAAGTAAAATTTATCCCTAACCAATGTATAACTAACTATATACTTAGCATATGTAGTCCTGTTTCCTCTAGCATAATCACACAACTGGTCACTGTCTTCTACAAAAGGAAAACAACCATCTCCTGAGGTTCTTATCATTTATCTCCATAGTCTCATTGTCTAAGTACAATTTATCCCCAACCAATGTATAACTAACTATATACTTAGCATATGTAGTCCTGTTTCCTCTAGCTTAATCACACAACTGGTCACTGTCTTCTACAAAAGGAACACAACCATCTCCTGCTGCTGTCATCATTCAAAAGATCTCATGTATATTTATAGTAGATGATGTGAATGTCACTATCGCAGAAGCAGACTCGTTTTATACCCATATTCAGTATCCTATTTTTGCCATCTTTGACACCTTTAAGTAATCCATTTACAATACGCGGAGCCCCGGCTATCATTAAGTTCCAGCAGGCAAGGTAATATTGTAAATGACAAAACTACTGCCGCTTTCCTAGGCATTTGTTTGGTACTTGCTGTGTCAGTAGCTACATTCTCAAGCCATTAAATTTGTAACTCGAGTATGGTTTGATGAAGATTGATTTTTTTTTTTCTCTTTACTCATCACGCTCTTTCAATTACTGAGACTTTTAAGAACTGAAAATGAACGAGGCTCCCAGCTAGGAGTAAGCAGTACACATGCTGTTGCCTGGGGAAACATTGCTTTCGGAATTAATAAAACATTGGTTTTATCGCTCGGAATTCTTAATTGCAATCATTTTCTGTCATTGTAATCAAGACATGTCCCAACATCCCATGTTTAACATGCACATAGTACAGCGTGGAGGGATTGTTTTCTATGGTTGATGAACACTTATTTGAAAGATAAGCTGCACTAATTATAACGAGCACCTTGATGAATAATGGCAAAATAAATCTTTCATCCTTACATGAAATAATCAAGATATCACTGTGATTCATTACTGACTAGGCCAGGGGCAGGTTCATTGAGGGTATGTTCACACGGCTTATTTTGGGGCACATTTTGCGGCGTATTTGCGCTCTAATACGAGCGAAATGCGCCCCAATCATTACGGTAATCCATAGTTCTTATAGACAACTATGGATTACGCCTCCTCTCCCCGCTCGTACAATACGATCGTATTGTATGCGCGGGGAGATAAGTGACATGTCAATTATTCGTAGCCCTTTTGCGGCGCGAGTAATGTATGTCTATGGGGTCAGCGGGCTGCCGACCCCTCCGCGCCGCAGGAGTATGCGCCGATCAGCGCGACTCCCCGAACACCCAGCGTAATTGTGGGGCGTACTGTACGCCCTGCAATTAAGCAATGTGAACATACCCTAACACTATTCATGAAGGTGTGATCTTAAAGGGGTCGTCCACTTATTACATGGCATTGGGGTCAGAGTGGGCAAAAAAGAAACAAAAAATACAATTACCTACCTGTCTCCCGACGCTGTCGTTCCAGAGTTCACCAGAAATCTGCTCCTCTTGACTTCCGGTCTCTCGTGCTCGCACTCCCTTGTAAGTAAATGTTTCGGGATGAGAACCCGGAAGTCAAGAGGAGCTAGAGTGGCAACGGCGGGGAACAGATAGGTTGGTATCTTGTTTTTGCCCATCTTGTCCCCAATGTCAAGTTATTGTTTTAGTGGACAAACTCTTTAAAGGGGTGAGTTAAAAAAAAAATTCGAAAAATTGATCCGTCTTTTCCATAAGCTGTATGTGGTATGAGGGGATGTTCACACAGTGTATTGCAGGAGTATACCGGCACATACTGTGTATGCCGCTATACACCTGTTGCTTCAGAAGTACATGCTGGCCAGCGTGTACTTCTGAAGCGCTCCCACTGACATTCACTTTCATTGGCCTATAAGTGCTGGGAAGAAGTGACACGTCACTTCTTTCTCCAGGCACTTATTGTCATTGAGTGCTCTGAATAACCATAATTGTGGAGGGAATATCTCTCCTTGGGGAGAGCCACCAAGAAGGTGGTGTTAGGATTTATGCGCCTTTCAAACCTCACTAAGGGCGACATGTATGAAATTTGGTATGATAACGGCAAAGTTCATGCGCCTAACATTAGTCTAGAATGCGCCTGATTTATGAACAGTGGGTCATAAATCAGACGCATTCTAGCGCTAAGACGACATTTCTCGATCAGGTAAACCACTTTGAAAGTTCTCTACCTGTTCCAGCAGTAATGCACCTATAAATGCCGTAGAGAAGATATAAATATGTAGGTTCTAGTGCGCCCCGCCTCCCGCTATGTAATGTGCCCGAAAGCGGCATTCCAGAGATTTAAAATTGTATGAACGGGGCTGTGTAATACTCCAGTTCACCTGCAGGGGCTGCTATAAGAGAAATGAGTAGCTAAAGACCAGAAAAAGTAACTGTTTAAAATTGGACCTCTGGTGATAAACCAATTGGGACTACAGCTGCGATCTCAAAAGGGTTGCTTGTGATGTTACAACCCATTTAAAAAAAAAAATAAAAAATATTGAATACTTTGCCCTCTTATATCTTAAGCAAAGTATTTAAATATTTACTGGCCTATGGAAAAAAAAAACAAACACAAAAATGTCTATAGTCAACCTTCTAGAATAGATGACCTATAGTTTTCCGTGAATTCTGAGGCTGAACTCACACTGAACTCTCCAATAAGTGGACAGGTTGTTTAAACCTATTCATTATTAATTGGCGGGAAGCTCTAATGCATTATGATGTTGTGCCCGTTCATTGTATCTAACTCTAATTTTATAGGCAATCGTTTTAGCTGACATCTAAATAAAGCGAAGGCGAGCATATCTCTTCTTCATTAATCTCATCAATGTTGTGTCTATGCGGCAATTTTAAAAGTCAAACCTTTGTTCTGATACTTGGTTTTGGGATTTTCGCCAGAGTTCCCCGGTAAGTAGGTCACCCTCTAAATGATTTACGGGTTTACAACAAGAATCTAACTCGCTCATAATCAGAATTGACATACAAGAAACATGCTCTAGTGAGATAAAGGAGACTATGACATGATGATCTGATACCTGGATCTACACATCTGTTTACTGAAGAAACCATCCTTAAAGAGTCAATACTTAAAAAGTACTTTGTATTTGGTTGCTAACTGTTTGACTCCAAGTGCTAGGAGTTGTAGTTGGTTGGAGACTGATGCCCTGCTGCATGGGCTACAGAGTAATTTTTCATCTTGTCCTAGCTTAAAGGGAATATGTCATCAAAAATGAGTCATTGTTTAAGTCCCATTTTTATGTTAAACAAATTTTTGGGGACTTTTTTTTTTTTTTTTTTTAATTTTTCATATAACTTTCAATATTTTTTAATAATTCTTAAAGGGGTTTTGCCAGGACGTGCCTTATCTGCTAATAAGCAAATGTAAACAAAGCCACGCTGAGCTTGAGAGAGCGAGAGGGCACAGCAGAGCACAGAGCGTGATAAGGGATCGTGTGGGAAATGTTCACTCAAATAATCAAACTACAACTAGTGGATTCTGTATACAAACGACAACAGTTTCTACAAGCAGCTTGAACGTCCTTCATGTTCTTGTCATCAGATAAAGCAGGGATCTACTCATATTATCACACTACAATAGTGGATTTGTATACAAAACACAAAATATTTTACCCGGTGCCCTTGAAAGCTTTTTTCAGCTCCCTTTCATCGTAAGTTTCTCTGCGCAACAGCCTGGGGCAGCTCTTGTCAGGTCTATCTAATGAAGTTTGAAGTAATAAGGGCAGGTAAGGCAGCCTGTAGCTCTCTCAGGCTGCAATTTTTGTAATCACATATATTTAGAAAAGTGATTAAATACCTATTTTGGAGGATACCACGTCAACATTACATCATGGAAAAAACCCTTTAAGTCTTGCAGTTTTCACTTTGGTCACTAGGCCTTGTTTGTACTGCTTTAACAGCAGTCAGAGACATGCTTTACAGTAGCTTCATGTACATAGGAGGAGACTTAAGACTGACTCAGTCCCATTGACTTCTATAGGAGAGTTTTCTAGTCATGCTCTGTGACCTGGGAAGAAATCAGTGTGCAGGGAGGTGAAAGGGTGAACTGTGACTATCTCCTCTAGTGACTGGTGGATCCTGTGTTATCTATTCACACTGGTGTCTTTCAGTTTGGCCCTCTTTATGCTGATAATGAGCAGACAACTGAGAATCTTTCTGTACAGAACAGGAGGTGTTAGACTATTATTAGGCCTAGTGGCCAAAGTGAAAACTGCAGGACTTAAGAATCATTAAAAAATATTGAAAGTGATATGGAAAATTAAAAAAAAATATATAACCAAAAATTCTTAAAAAAATGTGTTGAACATAAAAATGTGAGTTACACAATCAGTCAGTCAATAAGTCAATAAGTCATTTTTGATGACACATGCCCTTTAAAGGTGTCAATGGGAAAAATATTTCTCACAAAGTTAGGCACTGTCCTTTAATTCCTTTTTCTTTGGACATCCTGCAGTTCCATATTAACTCTTTGAAGACAGGAAGCTCATAAGTGTCTGGAGACATAGGAAAAAGACTCTGTTTGGAGCCCAGGAGATCAGGTGAAAAAAGGTTTTCAGGGTAGACTTTGCTGCCACACCCTTTTGATCCTACCTCCTAAGGCTTTTAAATAAAGAAATGAGGAACATAAAGACTGAGATTGGGAAAGAGGAAGACAGACAAAGCACAGTTACGGACCCTAGAGCTAAAGATAAACAAGTTTCAAACTGTAAATGCTGCTGCAAGGCTGCTGAGAAGGGAGGCTACATACAGCACAAGAGAAGCAGAAATCACTATGTAAAACATTACAGGAAGATGGACGAAGACTAAAAAAAAACAAGAAATTTGAGATTTTTCTTGTTTACAGAACTGTTTTCAACTGAAAATCCAAGATTTTGTTCGGATTAATATGTTAATATAACTTCATAGTGGACAGATTTTTTTTTTCTGCCCAGTACATTCCCATTGCCGGGATAGGTTGCTGCAGACGCAGCAATTCCACACCAGCCTTAAAGGTGTTTTCTCACTACATTGATTCATCTTACCTCAGTCCTGTTTTGTTGGTTTCACTTTGAATTCAGAGGCGTGTTTACTGGCTATAGCTACCAGTGCTAGCAGCTTATCAGGAGGGATCAAACAGGTCTGTAGCTATAGCAACCTGAAGAGCTGATACAGCCCATACAAGAGGGGATATCTAGGAATAGGTAGGACACTGGTAATGGACACATATTGCAAAGTGACTTGTTTTTGCAATATCTTTAACAAATAAAGCAATCTTTGTAGTAAGACAACCCCTTTAATCCATGCTGCAGAAAAATGCAGCAAATTTATTAAGAGATACACTCTTAATAGATTTTGTGCATCTTTTAGTTGTCTGTCCGACAGAAAAGCAAATCTACACCTGGTTTAAGCCAATTTTTTGTGTAAATGATGGCCAGTCAATGGGAGGCTATGCCTCATACAGCTAAACACTGCCTACTTTTCTCATCACACTCAATTTACTAGCACAAAATGACTAAAATTTTTGTGTAATTATCGCATAGTTTAGTAAATTTCTTACATAGAGTTCAATAATAAAATTCTACTTGCCCCCTATCCCATTTCCTTGGGTAAAGTAATAAATCTAAACTGAAAAAAACTACAGTAAAGGGGTTATTTCACTATAGACATTGATGAGATATCACTAGGAAATGCCATCTATTTCGGATAGGCCTGGATTTCAACGACCATCTCTTTGTTCATAACAGAGAGGTTTCGAGGCTTGTTCTGGAGTTAGATGCGGGGCCCTGAGGTGGGACATTGATGACATATCCTAGGGATACTGCATCAATGTCTGTAGTGAGGCATCTTCGTTAAAAACAATAAATTGTTAGCACATCCCAGAAGAAGCCAATATGAACGTCCCCAGCTGTCCTAGAGTCATAGGTCATAAAATTGTTGAATGCATAAGCATAGGAACAAAGTAATTGACCACTGTGTTATGCAAACTTCTGGATGTGTCACGGCTGCTGTAATGTTGGCGATCTTGACCACAGATGTAATAAGAAACAGCTATATAGAAATATTATGGACTTGATCGCAGAAGACGACACAAAAATGAAAATGATAGGTTAGAGGCAAAAAATCCATTCCGATGAAGATCCCTTTAAAACTTGACATTGGTGCAGAGTACTACAGCTCATTAACCATCTCTCTATCGAACGTGAAACAAGGCCAGCGATCTAATGATATGAAGGGTTTTAAAGCAAATAGGAAACTCTGCACGCTAGATGGGTCAATTGGTTCTTGTCTGCCGTCAAGTCCTTTGCATCAAAGTGATGAACTAAGTGCCTTAATAAACATTAAAATTGCATTACTCGCTATCTGGGAGAGATGCGAGAAAGAGACATTGGACAGTAAAACCGATAGAGGATACAGAAGAACTTCGAAGTAGCTGTGATATATCACCGGGCAGCGGAAATGAGATATTTAACAGAAGTGCCTGCCTAACATAATCTGCGTATAATGAGAAGGCTAATGAATTCAGGTTCACCCACTAAATTAAAGTGTTATAGACCCTTTCACACACACCAGGCTGATTAGTTAGATCAAAAGCAATTTTCAATTACCATATTATGGCAGTAAGTGTTAATAGTGGGGGCCATCAGTATAGACCTCAACGAATTAAACATCTTGCAAAGAGTGTCTTCCTTGCATGCTCATGTTTCGATTTCATTTGAACACATGTAATGCTTCATGTCTCCTGTGGTGGGGCTGTAGGGAAAACTCTTCCGGCAGATTAGAGCTGATCACTGTGATCACCAGTGATCAGTATATTTTCAGAGACCCTTAAAAAGAATATGGATTGTAAAAACGTGGACAAGCCTTTTAAAAGGCTTTGTCCTACCATTATTTTTACCTAAGAAGCTTAGTTGGCATAAGAGAACTACTTAGGCCAAATTTTTTGTTTCTTTTATAACTCCCTCTTCCCTCAGCAGTATGTAACTAGGGGTAGACTGATCATATGGATATTAGGGCACTGCCAGAGGACCCATGACTGTAAAAACAGTCATCAACCGCTTTAAAGAAAATAATGTAGGTGCACTTTGGCGTGGCAGCAAACAATGCAAACACAACAATATGTCCGCAGCTATCTACACACGGGACAAAAGAGACAGTTAAAGTGAATACATGGACTACTTTAAAATGCATTTCTGCTACTTTTTGGATACACAAAAATTTGAGGTTCTTAGCGCACATTTTTGATCAACACCGTGAGGATCCATCCACCACGACAAGGTGACCTCAGTTTAGATGGGGACCTACCACTAACATCTTGCTTGGTGCCTTCTCCAGCCTCCAAAGTTTTAGGGAATGATGGCCCCAGTTACACTCTGTTCTGATTAACAATAGTCTATGTGGATGGGCGGAGTGCACAACCAAAATGGAGGCTATCCACTCCCCTTTGCAGTTCCGATAAAAATGTGCACTAAGAACCTCACATTTTCATGAATCCAAAAAGTTGCAGAAATGCATTTTAAAATAGTTAGTCTACTCACTTTGACTGTCTCTTAGGATTTGAAGAGAGATGCTGATATTTTGTTGTGCACCCATCACATATATACATCACACACATATACATTCAGTGCTGCCATCTTATGGCTCCTGCTGCAGTGGAGGCCATGTCTCTTTAGTAAAGAGTTATTTCCTCTAACGCATTTTCAGTGCAGGAATCTAGTAGAAGTCTTTTTTTTCTCTTTTCCTCATTCATTTCTAGAAGTATAATCGACTCCATATTTCCTCTACTGGTAAATAAACACATCTGAGAAATCTTGATGTATAGAGCCCTTAAGACTCATCATGAAGCGAGGAATTTCTGCTTCTGCTTCTTCAGGGGCTGCTGAGTAAGAGAAGAGATGAAAGATGAACAGCGCGCACAACCTAATCAACAGACTGCGACGTCGGTGGCTAAACGGAGGTGGACGCCGCAGCAAATTGACGATTCTCTGAGTCATTTCCGCCTCGTTTATACTTGATCCCTTTCTTTGTATTTAGTGAGATTATTAGCTCTCTTGTTTCGAGAAGAGATAGTATCTCAAGCCGCCTCTTGGCAGTCATCCAGCCGCAGTCTTACTGGGAGCTCCACGTGCCGGAATGAGATTTGGGATTAGTACTTTTTTTCCTCTTCTACCTTATGGTATGAGAGGAGCTAAATCTTGCTCCATAAGTCATTGAATTTCTCACACACACTCTCCCCTGTTATATAGACCTAAAACCTAAGGTTGGTCACTGTATACAGTAGTGTAGAACACATGTATCAAACTCAAGACCCGCAGTCAAAATATGGCCCTCCACATCACTTTATATGGCCCGTGAGAGCTTAGACACAACACGTAGGGATAAACAAGGTCTAGACACAGAAAGACCAACTCCTCAGTTTCCATAATGGACACAACCAGCGCTTGGTAGAGACAGTGATGCCAGCATAGAAAGCAGGCGCCATCTTGGACTCCGGTACACACCTCCACACTACTCTGTTCAGCAACTCATAGACAGCGGCACAGCTCTGACAGCTATATGCAATCACCCTAGCCACCGTCCAAATAGCCATTTTAGGTCAACCATAATGCTGATGTGGTCCTCGGTGAAAACAAGTTTGATACCCCTAGTATAGGTTTAGTAGAGTTGGGTTTGCTATCATGCTTCTTTCCCAAACATTACTGAATGAATGGGGTTATCTCACATAAGACAACAATGGCCCATAGGTAGAATATGACAACAATGTTCAAACAATGGAAATCCAATTGCTATTTAATTTCAAGTGGGCTCAGTGCGGGTTATAATTTCAGGAAATGTGATATGGTGCAAAATAGGAACTGGTAAAATGTGATGTGCCCAAACACTTTGGCTGTAAGGTACCCTAACATTTCCAAAGGCAGCCCTGAATGTATTATTATAAAGTTATTCATCTTTATCTAAATAAGAATGGATAAACATTTTAGCTATAATAGTTACTTCCAAGGATAATTAAAGGGGTTTTCCTATCGGTAGGATATGTCATAAATGTCTGATAGGTGCAGGTCCCGCCTCTGGTACCTGCACCTATTTTGAAAACAGGTCACCAAAAGTCTTCCTGCAGCACGGGAGGTGGCTGCGCATGTACTCTGAATTCCCATAGAATAGAATTGAGCATGTACTCTCCATACTGCATTTGGGGGCTCATTCTCAAGATCGGTGGGGCCCTCACCTATCAGGCATTTATGGCATATCCTATCAATATTCCATAGATGTCTGAGATAGGACAACTACTTTAATAGGGTTGTCTCACTACAGATATTGATGATATATCACCTTCAGAGAGGTGATATATAGAAATGAATGGGAGTTACGATGCCGGTCCCGGTTCCAGAGAACCTGGATATATCTATGGGAGAGTCCCAACCCCCTCTTCATTCAGAACAGAGAGGTTTAGAGGCTAGTTCAGGAGATAGGTGTCGGTCCCAGAGATGAGACCCAGACCTATCAGACATTGGTGGCATATCCTATCAATATTCCACAGACATCTGTTATAGGACAACCACTCGAATGGCGTTATTTCACTACAGACATTGATGACATATCACCTTCAGAGATAGAAATGAATGGGAGTTCTGATTACAGCCAAGCTTCGCTGCTCGGCTAAACCACTCAAGTCTATGGGAGAGTCCCAACCACCTCTCCGTTCAGAACAGAGAGATTTAGGGGCTAGTTTAGGAGATAAGTGTGGGTCCCAGAGGTGGGACATTGGTGGCATATCCTAGCGATATGCTATGAATGCCTGTAATGAGACAACCCTTTTAAGCAAGGCAAAACCTGAAGTTTCTGGCCCCAATACAAAATATGTAATAAACCCAAATACATCCTGAGTTACTTTTAGTAATGATGTCTTCTTATGTGGCAGTAGGGTCCTTTCAGGATAAGGGTATCAGGTTTGCCCCAGTAACTAACATAGCTAAACCAGGGGCGCAATTCTATCATGGATAAGAACATGTAACTTAGTTTTCCTTTATCCGAGTCAAATCCATGTATATAAAGTTACCCAGAGACACAAGTTCTTCCATCTCTATTATTCAGCATATTCTAGGCTGGGATCCGGTTTTAAAGTGATTTTCTCGCAGCAGAAGACATAACACAATTCATTGCATCTCCATGTTAGATGTATTACAATATTTGAGCAATAAACCTGTCACTGTCAAACAAGAGAAAGGCCAATATAGAAACCATAAAACCCGAATTCCTGTTTGTGATATCTCGCAATCACATTTTCTTTCATAAGACGTAAGCCAAGTAAAGCCCTGAGAAGAACATCAGATTTGAGATAAAACATGATATATTTTCGCTAACATTGCATTGTCTGCTGCCAGTTCTCCTCTGTTGTTGTACTCTTGGGTACTAAAAGCTTACAGAACACACCTATGATAAGAATATCAGCCTCTCATGAGTTGTAGATGTGGATTGAAGCAGAAAATAAAAGCCTCTGCTTGATTTAATGGCCGGCAGTGGATTTAAACCTGAAAACCCTGCAAAATAAGAAGATGGGTTCCTGATCTAAGTTTTGAACCCATCAGAGATGAGATTTGCCAGAACACGGGCGACTACAGATGATGACGTTATATGAAGACCATAGCAACCAAGCTTTATGGCTGAAAGTAGGAAGACGCTTGATCATCGACACTATGTGAAGTTGTTGGACATACAGTACCGTTCCAAAACTAGGGGTGTCAATACATATTTGGACCCTCCTTTCAGCCATAACAGTCTCTACTCTTCTGGAGAGAGTGTTTCTTTGGGCAGTGGATTTAATCTTGAAAACCCTGCAAAATAAGAAGTTGGGTTTCTAGTCTAAGTTTTGAAACCATCAGAGCTGAGATTCGCCAGAAAGCAGGTGACTACAGATGATGACGTTAGATGAAGACCGTAGCAACCAAGTTTTATGGCTGAAAGTAGGAAGACACTTGATCGTTGACGCTATGTGAAGTTGTTGGACAGACAGTATCATTCCAAAACTAGGGGTGTTAATATAGATTTGGACCCTCCTTTCAGCCATACCAGTCTCCACTCTTCTGGAGAGAGTGTTTCTTTGGGCAGTGGATTTAATCTTGAAAACCCTGCAAAATAAGAAGTTGGGTTTCTTTTCTAAGTTTTGAAACCATCAGAGATGAGATTTGCCAGAACGCGGGCAACAACAGATGGTGACGTTAGCTGAAGACCATAGCAACCAAGCTTTATGGCTGAAAGTAAGAAGACGCTTGATCATCGACGCTATGTGATGTTGTTGGACATACAGTACCGTTCCAAAACTAGGGGTGTCAATACATATTGAGACCCTCATTTCAGCCATAACAGTCTCTACTCTTCTGGAGAGAGTGTTTCTTTGGGCAGTGGATTTAATCTTGAAAACCCTGCAAAATAAGAAGTTGGGTTTCTGATCTAAGTTTTGAACCCATCAGAGATGATATTCGCCAGAACGCAAGTGACTACAGATGATGACGTTAGAAGAAGACCGTAGCAACCAAGCTTTATGGTTGAAAGTAGAAAGACGCTTGATCATCAACGCTGTGTCAAGTTGTTGGACATACATTACCATTCCAAAACTAGGGTTGTCAATACAGATTTGGACCCTCCTCTAGTCTCAGCCTTAACAGTCTCCACTCTTCTGAAGAGAGTGTTTCTTTGGGAATTAGGGCCTCATGTATGAAAACTGTCTAGGTCTAAAACTTTCTTTGTTGCCCACAGCAGTCAGTCAGAGCGCCCCTTAGACCTAGACAGTTTTCATACATGTCCCCCTTAGTGCCCAGTAAGAGGGATGTGCACATACTTTTGATTATGACATACAAACGAATACAGTTAACCCCTCTAATGGAGGTGTGACCATCCAAAATTGCAAGCTAAATGGTCATCTTGGGTGAGAATGTTTTTTACCAGTACCAGACTGGGCCTTACCCTCCTTCCCCAAACTTTACATGTCCCTAGAATTACCCAGGTTTAAACATTATAACACTTTTTGCGCTCAGTTATTCTATGATTTTTTTTACCTTTTTCTGTTATGCGGTTTTGTTTTTATGTAATCTATACATTACAATTTTTTAATAACATGAGAAAAATCGTAAAAAAGTATGTTTTTCACAATTTTACCGTTTACTAAAAAAAAAAGGGCGACATGTATGAATTCGAATGCGTACTTTTTCTTAACTTGGCGCCGACACTCCAGTTCTAAATAGAATACGACAGATTTTTGGCGCATTACATAGAGCTTAATGCGCCAAACTGTATGGGCATAGAGTGTAATGCGCCAAACTTGGCGCACTAAGCTCTATGTAATGCGCCAAAAATCTTCATACTGTCGTATTCTACACTATTCTATATCTATTTAGAACTGGAGTGTCGGTGCCAATTAAAAAAAAAAAAAGTACGCAGTCGAATTCATACATGTCGCCCAAAGTGTTTCATCATGTTTTGGTTTGGGTTATTACTGCTTTATTTTTTACTACAATTTTTTCTGTATGTGTTTTTTGAAATCATTCTATTTTAAATGTTGTGCCTTCCATAAGGTCAGAAAAAGACCTCTGAGTGGTATTTATATGTTAGCCCCAATTGCAGGGGAAATAAAGGTCCCTGAAGTTACTGCAGCATCCCCTGCAGTTACCAAACCTTGGTGGTCATGTGACCGCCAGCACTGGGAAGCTGGAAACTGGGAAGCTATGGGTGTGTTCACACGAGGTATTTGCTTGCCGTACTTCGGCGCGTAATTGCACCGCAATACGCTCTAAGTATGCCCCACAAATATGGTAAAATCATAGCACTCATTGAGTGCGTAAACAGTGATCTTACCAACTATCCTGAAAATTCCACTTTTAAAACCTCTGTATTAGTGAGGTGCATGCAGTGACTGGCGGTCTAGTAGCGCCTCTCTACAGTAGTGTGGTACTACCTGTCCTGTACTGCTCTTACATGTATTAGTTAGGTGCATGCAGTGATTGGCGGTCTAGTAGCGCCTCTCTACTGTACAGTGCGGTACTACATGTCCTGTGCTACTCTTGCATGTATTAGTGAGGTGCATGCAGTGATTGATGGTCTAGTAGCCCCTCTCTATAGTACAGTGCAGTACTACATGTCCTGTACTGCTCTTACATGTATTAGTTAGGTACATGGAGTGATTGGCGGTCTAGTAGCGCCTCTCTACTGTACAGTGCGGTACTACATGTCCTGTGCTACTCTTGCATGTATTAGTGAGGTGCACGCAGTGATTGGGGTTCTAGTAGCGCCTCCCTACAGTACAGTGCAGTACTACATGTCCTGTACTGCTCTTACATGTATTAGTGAGGTGCATGCAGTGATTGGCAGTCTATAATGCCTCTCTACAGTACAGTGCAGTACTACATGTTCTGTACTGCTCTTACATGTATTAGTGAGGTGCATGCAGTGATTGGAGGTCTAGTAGCACCGCTCTACAATACAGTGTAGTACTACATGTCCTGTACTGCTCTTACATGTATTAGTGAAGTGCATGAAGTGACTGGCGATCTATAACGCCTCTCTACAGTACAGTGTGGTACTACAGATCCTGTACTGCTCTTACATGTATTAGTGAGGTGCATGAAGTGACTGGCGATCTATAACGCCTCTCTACAGTACAGTGCGGTACTACATGTCCTGTACTGCTCTTACATGTATTAGAGAGGTGCATGCAGTGATTGGAGATCTAGTAGCACCTCTCTCCAGTATAGTGAGGTACTACATGTCCTGTACTGCTCTTACATGTATTAGTGAGGTGCATGCAGTGATTGGTGGTGTATAGCTCCCCTCTACAGTATAGTGAGGTACTACATGTTCTGTACTGCTCTTACATGCGTTAGCGTAGTGCATGCAGTGTTCGGTGGTCTAGTAGTGCAGGTCCTGTACTGCTCTTACATATGCCAGGATGAGAGGCTTCTTTGGGCACCAGGTGAGGACCCCATTTTCTTTTTTTCTGGGACATTGGGCCTCATTTATCTCAACTGTCTAACAGAAAAACTGTTGTTATTACAGATAGCAACCAATCATAGCTTGGCTTTCCTATCTCCAGAGCACTATAAGAATTGAAATCCAAGCTCTGATTGGTTGCTATGGGCAACAAGGACAGTCTTACATTTACACAGCTTCGATTAATGAGGTCCAATGTGTATAAAGTACAGGACACAAAGAAGCTCCTGACCTCGAATACAAACGGCTTCATTTTCCTTCACCTTATTTCGCATTATGTTGGGGACATTTTGGGGCTTCGGAACCAGTCACCAGTTTTCCATAGAGTTTTGGATTCAACCTACAATGGTCGTCCAAGAACCTATTAATATAGTATATTGAGAGACCAGTGTAATATGATACAGAGATAACTTATCTAGGCTGCGAAATGGTAAAAGTTAACCTCACAATTCTCAAGTCCCAATTCTGCTAATTATAAAATATAGGAGCGGAAAGCTTGTGCCAAAAAGTAGATTTTTTTTTTAGAAAGCAGACCCAGCGTTCTATGTATAGAGCCAGTAGATTGCTTTGCCCTTAGCAAGGAATCGTCAATCTGAGATTCTTGTCTGACCCAGAGCAGCCGGAATGACGTGATTTCAAACCATTGTTACGGGTGAAGACTTAAAGGGGATTTGCCGAGACAAAGATTCTTACCTCTATCCTTAGCACAGGCAGAATGTCAACAAATCACGCTGAGCCATGAAGCTGCAGGGGAGAGAGGGTGGGGGCCAGTGAGGAGTGAGGAATCCAAGGGAGCGTCTCAAAACTTAAGTGAAATAATAAACAGTACAACAGTGGATTGTCAATACAGCAAGACACAGCCTCAGACTGCACTGTCAGGAGGAGCCTTATCTGCTAAGAAGCTAATGTAAACAAATCACGGAGCTGAAAGAGAGAGAGACGCACACAGCCAGAGCATGGAGCTGCATAAGGGATCCTGTGACATGTTAACTCAAATAATCAAACTATAATTTGTGGCTTCTGTGTACAAAAGACAACACCTATTCTACACAGCAGCTTGAAAGCTTCTTCATGTTCTCTGTCATCAGATAAAGCAGGGAACTAATCACTCTACAACTAGTTTATTCTGTATACAAAAGAAAACATATTGCTACCCGGTGCCTTAAAAACTTCTGCAGCTCAGTCTCATCAGATAAGAAGTGTGATCTGCGCAAGCCCGGCCAGCAGACAGCAGCTCTTGTCAGGTCGTATCTAATAGAAGCTTTGAAGTAACCAAGGGCATGTAAGGAAGGCTGTAGCTCTCTCAGACTGCAATTTTTGTAATCACATATATTTACAAAAGTGATTAAAAACCCATTTTGGAGGATCCCACATTAACATTACATCGTGGCAAAACCCCTTTAAGAGTTTGAGTCGTTGTCGCAGAACAGAAGTATTTTGACTATTTTTTATAAGATCGTACCTCACGCTCTGCCTAAAGATTGCCCATTACAAAATAGCTCATGTCTGATAGACAGTCTAAAATGTACAAATCCAGCAAAGCCGAATTAGTCATTTGACTCATAGGGGCTGCGTGGCTTGTATAGAATGATGTTGATGATGAGGAATTTCACTTGCAGCCCTATGTAGAACCATGGAAAACACATAGAGGCGCATGTATGAAAACTCTCTCAGACTAGATAGTTATATGTCTCGTTAAGTTAGTGCAACATTCGGCAGTATGTATGAAAGTGTCTCGCAGCACTTTATATATGTGTTCCGTTGTGAGAAACATTTAAGCGGCACAAAAGTATCTGCGTAAAATTTTGTCTCAGCCTCACCACTTTGACAATGGTTTAGTGCTTTTTGCACTTTTTTGGGCGGACACTCCAAATCACCGTATTTTTCGGCCTAAAAAGGATCACCATTTTTCACCCCCCCCCCCCCCAAATTTGAGGGAAAAACAGGGGTGCATCTTATAGCCCGAATGTACTGAGCGGGCCGCCAGCTGTAGTGGATGTGGCCACACTGAGCTGCCACATTGAGATATCTCAAGGCGACAGGAGAGGAGCGATGCTGTGAGAAGCTGGCGGCCAGGTTTATACAGCATTGCTACTCTCCTGCTGCCCTGAGATAGCTCAGTGCGGCTGCGTCCAGTATAGCCAGTGGCGGCGCACAGTACAGCGCCACTAGTACGCAGGGATGGAGCCGGCGCCATCCCTACGCTTAACACTCCTCCGTCTGATCACTCCCCCCCTGCAATTACATTGCAGGGGGGCGATCAGCTGTCATGGCAGCAGGAAGCCTCATACAGGCTTCCACAGCTGCCATGTATGTACACCTATTACACTGTGCCTATGGTAGGGTGAAATAGGTAATGAATGAAAGTCCTATATACAGTAGTACAACAGTATTGCTCTATATAGGATAAGGAAGTGTGCCCCCTAGTGGTCAAGTACCCTAGAGGGACTAAGTATTAAAGTAAAAAAAAGTTTAAAAAAATAAATCTTAAAAGTTTAAATCACCCCCCTTTTGCAGTTTTACAAATAAAATGTTACACATACTTGGTATCGCCGCATCCATAAAAGTCAAATCCAATCATTTATCCTGTACACTGAACACCGTAGAAGAAAAAAATTCCAAACGCCAAAATTGTGGGTTTTTTGATCATTTCCTATCCCCAAAAGATTGGAATAAAAAGTGATCAAAAAGTCACCTGTACCCCAAAATGGTACCAATAAAAACTTCACTTCAGCCCCGACTTTTTTGATTCAAAGTTTTTTCCCCTATTTTCCCCCTCTAAAATCTAGGTGCCTCTTGTAGTCCAAAAAATACGGTACATAAATGTGTGTTTTTCTGAATGTGGCGCAACACATCCCTTAAGAATCGGCACGGACAAAAGTGTTGAGGGTGTCGGACGTGCGCCAATGTTTGGTGCAAATCCTTTTATAAATATGTTGGCACCACAGTAGAAAACTGCCGCAGCCAATTTCTTACATGTTCCCTATGGTGATCAGTGAAAAAACTTAGCTTTGCTCTAGTTTTGCACTAAAAGGTTCCAATAAGCCATTTTACTTTTGGTTCAACCCAAGATCACTCATCCAGGAATAAACTGGTATCAATAATTGGTAATTAGTGTGTTTGTAAATTGAGAAATGAACAACTGGAGAATCTAATCTAATTAATTAAGCATTCATCGTCTGTCATTACATCCATTAATTGCTTCGTTAGTCTCTAGATATTAAATAAGGGATGACTCAACCATGGTCATTGACACATTGAAGGTTTAACGCTTTTTGCCATACAGTCCCCTTCCATGATATAGGTGGATTTAACATGTATGATGAGGGCTAATGCACAAAGCTGTATTGTGGGTTTGGTGTGTATGGAGTCATAATTGGGTTGCATTAAAGGTGCACAAGCTTTCTACTATTCCTTCATCCAGAGACAAGCAGATGGTTCTTTTTCCGTAGATATCCTATTGCTAGACCCTATGAAATTAGCTGTTATCTGCAGATGAACAGGTGTTCGGTTTTCCAGCAGTGCCTCCGCAGGAGAAAAGAAGCATTACATGGTGCTCATTAAAAATCAGTGGACTGTACATTATTATTTTTAGTGCAAAATTAATTCTAGGGCGCTGTAGCAAGCCAAGCAGTTTGATACTTAACACAGGACCAGGACAAATACAAAAGCACTAATGTCTACGAAGCAATGTTAAAATGCTATTCAAAATTTGACAATATTTTAACATCACTGGACTGCAGTTTCTGGCGCAGAGTTGTGCTAAAAGCTGCGGTCGGTTTTAAGAATTTCTCAACGGCCCAGTACATTGAATGTACGGAAATCTGATAGAAGATAGAGCAAGTTTTAAAATCCGCCAGAATCTAGTGGATTTCAAAAATGACTGGAAAGAATTTTCTCTTGCTGTTTATGGGGCACATGTTACAGTCGGATGTTACTTGTGATATGCAGATGCGTAGTAGAGGGCAAAAAGCCAATTCAAAACTCTACACACCAATTTGGTGTTCTTCTCAAGGAGAGATCTCCCCCTTTCTGAGCCACTCATTGCCTCCCAGCCAGCCAGTATCGCCCTGCTCTGCACTGAGGAGGGGCAAAAACCCTGAAACAGCTGCTGTATGCAGATGAGTGATACTGGCTTGGCTAGCATCCCTTTTGCTTTCTGAAGACTCAGTGGGTCAAAAGCAAATTAAGGATTTGTTACATCCAAAAGAGGGCGCTTGAGCTTCTCAGCTCCTTTTCCATAATGCCTTGTGATATGCAGATGCTTAGTAGAGGGCAAAAAGGCAATTCAAAACCTTGAACACCACAATTTGGTGCTCTCTTCAAGGAGAGATCTCCCCCTTTCTGCTCACTGAAAGAGATGGGCTGTCCTTGTTATTTAAGACAGGACAGATAATCCAGAGAAAGGGATTATCAATCGTTCCTAAAAGATGGGATCCTGAATGAAGGCTTCCGCCTTATGAACGTAGTAGTTTATAATGGCGTGTATGAAAATGTGTTTTCTAAACTGGAGAACGCCTTTAACAGGAAACCTTTGAATCTATTATTAAATCAAGTAACCGAAGTTATAATATGATGCCCCTTAGACCAATGCAAGGCCTGTAACAAGGCCCCCAAGTATATAACCTCTGATGTTTTAGAGAGTATAATACTTGATCCAACCCAAAAATGTATTTGAGATCAGTCAATGTTAAGTAGTGAAGCAAAATTGTGAGTGTTCAGTAATCTACAAAATCTAAAAACAAAAAATTAAAAGAGGTCCTCAACTTTGGAAACGCATAGTCTATAAATAGGTCTTTACATTTTACTAAGAAATCTGTTCTATTACTCAAACTTCAATAATTTCTACTTACATCAATACCGGGACCCTCGTCACTCTGATATGTGCTCCAAGATGTATTTTTGGAACAGATGCTGCAATAGTCTTTATTTTTATTTTTTTGCTCTTGTCTGCCTCTTACTCCCCCAAATCCAATTAAAATTCCAGGAATTAACAAACAGAAAAGACTTAATTTATGCTAAAACTTGCAAATTTGGATGTAAACCGAAAAAATGTCTAGTCTTTGTTTGACTTGTTAATTAAAAATCTCCGTCAGGTTGACTATGAACAAATGTGAAGCGTTGCAGGTGTGAGCCTCCGACAAAGCGTGGCTTCCTTTCAACAAAAATGTATTTTTTAGATTTGTGTAGATTAATTTTCTATTTTAAGCGATATCATTACATTTCACCTGACTTCCTGACTGTTGGGTTCTTCTAACTCAACTTGAAACGACTCGGGAGATTCCAAACATATACATTGAAGACCTTGCCAGGTCGATATGAGCTTCTTGGCCAGAAGACAACATAGTTCACGATGGCTTGGGCCAACAGTACAGAACAGCTGACTTTTACAGCAGCAACTTTATGATTTGAGTGGAGCTGCCAATCTTCAGCAGTCATTGTGCCTTCCTAATGCGTCTTTGGTTCAGTAGGAACATTGAGGCCCTGTTGAGGTTACGGCTCCATAGCAGATGCTTCTGACATTGTTCATGACTATAAGTTCATGTAGAGTGCAGCCAATTAGATGACATGACATCCCGTCCTTGACATATAAACCAGTCGTTGCATATACCATACATTTAATTAGCCAACAGCCTATGAGGATACTACCTGTTGTCCTTGATTTAAGGAATTACAGCTTGAAATTCTCCAGCTGATTTATATTAAACTCCTACCACTGAAAGGATTAGGAGTGGGAACTGCAAGCCTAGTGTTACATGGACTGCAGACAGACCGTCAGCATTGGATAGTCTAATCTAAATGGAAACATCCTGGACTCTGAGATATGGATTACATAGAACTTAATACAGTTTAGTACCTGCACTGAGCTGTGGTCATCGAATGCAGAAGATTCACATAAGATAGTAACCGAAGCATCTCAGATTTCTATGGTACAAACGTCACAAAATGCCTGGCACAAACTGTTGCTTGAAAAGATCAAGAAAAGTAATCAATTTTAGGTTGTGGAGAAAGGAAGGAAGTGAGTGAATGGAAATGAAATCAAAAAAATGGAGGGGGGGGGGGAAAGGAAGGAAGAAAACTAAAGAACGAAAAATGAAAAAAGAAGGGAAGGAAGAAAGATAAGGGGAGGAAGGAAGAAAGAGAAAGTGACGAAGGAAGAAAGGAGAGGAAAGGAAGAAAGATAAGGGGAGGAAGGAAGAAAGAGAAAGTGACGAAGGAAGAAAGGAGAGGAAAGGAAGAAAGAGAAAGGGAGAAAGGGTAAGAAAGGAGAGGGAAAGAAAAAAGAAAAAGGGAGGAAGAAACGGAAGAAAGGAATTAAGGGAGGGAAGGAGGGAAAGAGAAGGAGAGGAAGGGTAAGAAAGGAAGGAAGAAAGGGGAGGGAAGGAGAAGGGGAGGAAGGGTAAGAAAGGAAGGAAGAAAGGGGAGGGAAGGAATGAGGGAAAGAGAAGGGGAGGAAGGGTAAGAAAGGAAGGAAGAAAGGGGAGGGAAGGAATGAGGGAAAGAGAAGGGGAGGAAGAGTAAGAAAGGAAGGATGAAAGGGGAGGGAAGGAATTAATGAAAGAAAGAAAGAAAAAATGTAAAAGGTGTTAAAAGGAAAAAAGGAAGATGGAAGAAGAAGGGGTGGAACTAGAAGAAAGGAAAAAGGAAGGAAGCTGGGGGAGAAAATACAAAAATGAAGGAGAGGGCGGAAAGTAAAAAAGGAAGGAGAGAAGAAAGAAAAAGGAGGTCAGGATGGAAGGAAGAAGAGATGGAAAAGGATGACAGAAAGCGTAGAAAAGAAAAGAGTAAAGGAAGGGAGAGAAGAAGGAAAAAAGCAAGTAAGGTAAGGAACAAAGGTAAGGAAGGAAGGGGTAGAAAGTAAGTAAGAAAGTAAGTAAGAAAGGGAGGAAGGAATGGGGTAAAAAAGGAAAGGAAGAAGTGAAATGGAACGCAAAGATAGATTTTTTACTATAGACACAGCTTTTTCATCATATCTATTCATTAAAGGGGTTGTCTCATCTCAAAGTTTCATAGGATGCATGAATGAAATAATGCTGCTTTGCTCTGTCACTTCCTGGTCAAGCTGTCTGTAATTAGCATATGAGCTCCGTGTATTCAGACCTCTGCTTGTTAGATAAATCTCATGCTGTCAGGACCAGGGAAGCTTCTGAGTTAAAGTAAACAGCAGTAATTATTGGCTTTTGTCTGAAAGATCAGATAATATGCAAGCTCTCACTCTCCGAAGTTTTGAGCTGCTGTGACCTGTGTGATGAGGTCACTCCCTGCTATCAGGTACAACAAACAGCGGGAGGGGGGGGGGAAGTACACAGGTCGGTCTCTTGGGGAGCCAGAGAGAGCACAAAAGGTGATAAATCACTTGTAGCTCCTTAACAAAAAAAATGAACAACGCAATATATTTGGAAAACATCTTTATTTAGTGTTCCCTACATGTTGAAAGCTAGTCTTTGGAGCGAGACAACCCCTTTACATATAACTTTTGGCATCTCAGGGCTCACCCATTAGGTTTCAGTGTAACTTCTATATTTTCCTATGGGGAATACAATATAAGTGGCCATATAACTTTCCCTAGAGTGGTTATGCAAAATTGCATTGTGATTATAATTATCTGTGATTATTTTGGAGGAAGTTACATTTTTAAGGGAATAATGAAACCCATCGTTGTTTAACACCGAACACAAGCAAATTGTTAATCTTAATAATGAAAACATAAAGCTCAACGACTAACGAAAATTTCATTACGACTCGTTGTAAAAATAGACGACAGAGAGAATGGTGTAATTGTTCCAATGATACCAGTACATAGCATGTTTCCTGGTGCATAAATAGCACGCTGACCTTTATGTGAAAGTGCTCGTAGTGCTTCCCACATCAGCTCCTTCAAAATACCACAAGCAATCTCCCACCTTGTGATCCAGTTAACGGCAGGATTACAGTGTGGCTGGGAGCGAGAAGCTCTATCGATTAGGTGAAAAACAAAAACCAATTGGTATGATTTACCGAGAAACTCCTGTCTCTAGAAGGTGGATAGTCATGATTTATAGATGCGTATCAGGAAAGGCTATGACTGGAGCCCAACATCCAGATGCTACGAGTCTTTAGCTAGAATGGCGTATAAAATTAAAGGAGATATGTGAAGGATTGCTGGGATTATCTTTATTATGCCCGGGATTTTCTGCACTATACATAGAGCTGTGACCACCTACTGCATCAGTCCATGCTGTTAAATTAGGGGATTCTTGTACTCTGGTCCCTTCACATTCCTATTATGCTGTGCAACTGGGCATTCACAGAAGTGTGCTCATATCCTTCACATAAACTCCAAGTGATGGTATAGAGGACCCAACTCTCCACATATTGAGCACTTTACAGGAAGGTAGGTTCATGCCAAGAACAGCAGATGTCTGGTGACTCCATGGTCAAGTCGCAGTAGGAGTCTTACTCTTCATTCCAGATCCCCTCTTCATTGTAGACCTTGGCAGATGGGTTAAGTACCATATATTGTCTGCCAATATTACTGGAGGAGAATTGCCACCACCACGCTCCCAGGCTGGAATATCTGCAGTTGTTTACAGATATTATTGCAGAATTATGATTTTCCCTTTAGATGTATGTTATCCCAGTGCAGGTATGTGCTCAGATGGTTGCAGGAGTATGGGTTTTAGATCTATTCTTCTTCTGTTAATTGATTGAGAGAAGTCCTGTTATGTGTTCACATTGCATATTTCTGTCACTTGGTAACAAGAATATAGAGTACTTGTAAGCCTACTCTTTACTGGCGTACAGTAGTGTATGGAGGAGCAGAACTTCTCCAGTATTACTACCACCTCCAGCAGTGTCTTATCATGTGACCACCACACAGGTCATGTGACCCTGGTATCCAGGTAACAGTCGTGTATGGAGGAGCAGAACTTCTCCAGTATTACTACCTCCAGCAGTGTCTTATCATGTGACCCCCACACAGGTCATGTGACCCTGGTATCCAGGTAACAGTAGTGGATGGAGGAGCAGAACTTCTCCAGTATTACTACCTCCAGCAGCATCTTATCATGTGACACCACACAGGTCATGTGACCCTGGTATCCAGGTAACAGTAGTGTATGGAGGAGCAGAACTGCTCCAATATTATACCTCCAGCATGTCTTTCATGTGACACCACACAGGTCATGTGACCCTGGTATCCAGGTAACAGTAGTGTATGGAGGAGCAGAACTTCTCCAGTATTACTACCTCCAGCAGCATCTGATCATGTGACCACAGCACAAGTCATGTGACCCTGGTATCCAGTTAACAGTAGATTAGCGAGGAGCAGAACTTCTCCAGTATTACTACCTCCAGCAGTGTCTTATCATGTGATCACCACACAGGTCATGTGACCCTGGTATCCAGGTAACAGTAGTGTATGGAGGAGCAGAACTTCTCCAGTATTACCACCTCCAGCAGTGTCTTATCATGTGACCACCACACAGGTCATGTGACCCCTGGTATTCAGGTAACAGTACAGTATGGTGGAGCAGAACTTCTCCTGTATTGCTACCTCCAGTAGTGTCTTATCATGTGATCACCACACAGGTCATGTGACCCTAGTATCTAGGTAACAGTAGTGTATGGAGGAGCAGAACTTCTCCAGTATTACTACCTCCAGCAGCGTCTTATCATGTGACCACCACACAGGTCATGTGACCCTAGTATCTAGGTAACAGTAGTGTATGGAGGAGCAAAGCTTAGGGACAGAAGATCATGAATCTATCTCAGAGAATGACATGTGAGTAAGTATATATGTTAATCATGTTTTCATGTGTAACACATGATTTTAATTGAATATGTGGTATATAGTCATGTCGTTTACCATAATGCCTCATGTTATGATTAAGAGTGGCTGTGCCGCTCGATAAGCCTAGCCTAGGTTCCAGTTTTGCTTATGTCTTTTTCTACATGGTGCTGCCATACTTGATTTCTGTAGGTCATATATTTTGGATACCATTAAGATTTATTGGTTTTTGCCAAAGTTGGACTGTTTTCCAGGATCCCCACGGTTTTTCTTTTACCATGTTTACTGGCTCTTGGAACGGTCTTTCCATGCATGCTGGCATTTAAGCATGAGCTGGCACCCACACTGATGTTCGCAATTTATCTGTACCTTGGTATTTTAGATTTGTTATCTAGCTGCTAGAAAACAATCATATCTCATATAGGTCACAAGCAAGTTGCAGTCCCACACAATTTACATTAAAGTCTATGATGGCAAAATTGCATGTGACCCATGATTAAAATAACAGCAGTTTTAAATTTTTAACAAAATCGCACCACGGTGGAGCTAGGCGCAATGTCATTCCATCTTCCCCAACTCCTTCGGGCGTATCATAAAAAAAACATAACATAGCAGGGGGCAACAATGATCAGAGAATAAAAAGAATTTCCTGACGTAAAGAAAATTTGACGCTTGCGATACATCCAAGGGCACATTGAGAAATATTCTCTGCTGTTTGTGACCCACAAGAATTGACTTCTGAAATAGCACGACGGTCTCCTTTAAGAACTTGCAGACCTTGTAGTCTTACAATATTAACTATGCTTTGGAGATTACAAAGGATCTTCAGTGCCAAGCACCATGGGCACTAACCCAACAACGCCAAGAAATATACTCATCATCACTTCAAGAAGCCAACATTCAGATGGTCCCGTTTGAAGCCTGGGGCTTCATGCTTTTAAAGAACAATGCCTTGCTTGACAACAAGTTCCGAGGAGATATGAAAAAAAACCTGAGAGGGTGCTGGTACATGGTATTCAATGTCATCTGCATCTTGTCAGGTTGGTGTGATGAGCACATTACAACAAAAGCCATGCCAAGTGGGTGATTAGCATGTCCATGCCAAGAGAAGTACATAACTCCGAAAATTCCCATGGCAGTGACACCATGAATACTTGATGACTGATGGCACAGATTTGTGCATTGTACAGCACTATAATAGCACTGCTGCCTGTATCAAACATTTCCACAGAATTGCACAGTAGTAATATATACAGATGTCCGGGGGGGGGGTCAGGAAAATGGGAACTTAAATGACAAACGGGCTGCCAATAACAGGCAATCAAATGACTAAGGCAGAGAGAATTTAATTTTGAAACTCTATTGAAGAAAAGTGAATTGAAAACTCAAGCCAATCGATTTGCATTATATGGGATTTGGTTGCACCAGGCAGATCAATGTTCTCTAGTTATATTTTACCGAAATATTCACTTGCACTTTAAAAACTAAAAATAAGCCTTATAAGAGTGTAATACCATGTAATACCACATCTCTTACATTTTACCTTACAGTTGTGTTTTGGGAGCCAGAACTGTGGCAACGATCTGCAACGAAAGATTGGATAACCACATTCAAAGGTTGTCTAGTGGAGGAAAATTAAATGGTGGGGAAAAAAAAGTTATACTTACCTACCTGCCGCTTGCAACTGCCAATCCGGAGACCCAAAGACCCATTGCTCCTCACCTCCAGGTTCATAGGCCGACATAAAGGAGAGGCTTGTTTTTCCATTCACTTACGTGAGCCTCTCCTGTGTGTCGGGACAAAACCCCCAAAACCCAGAAGTGAAAAGACGTGGACATTGGGGAGGTTTATAGCAGCCGTGCTGGCAGACAGGTAGGTAAGTATAACTTTTTTTTCCCCACCCTGGACCTACTTAGATTCATTTTCCTCCAATAGACAACCATTTGAAAGTGGTTTTCCTATTAGGACAACCCTTTTTGTAAAGGAGGTTGTGTTGCCAGAAATAATTGCCACGGTTCTGGCTCCCAAAACACAACTATAAAGTAAAATGTAGAGGATGTGGTATTACATGGCAACCACTCTCACAGCTTTTACCCAAGCTTGTCGAAACTCTTGCTAAGCATGTAAATAGCTGTCTACAATATACATGCTTCCATCATATTTTCCAGAATCTGCTCTAGGTAATAAGCCCCCATAAGGTCTATTAACTCATGGGGGTCTACCAGAAACAAGATATATGAATTGTTGAGTGCCACAATCTGTTTAGTGCTAATTAGACTAGGGTGCAGAATGTCTGGTCTTCACGTTTGATACCTGCAAGCAGGTTTAGACTTCGATGTAGTAGTATCCTCAGGTCACAATCTTCAAAATAGTCAATGGTTGGTGACAGTAGCACTGAGACAGTAGTAGCATAGTTAGGAATGGTCAAGGGTTGTCACCAGGATAGCAGTCAGGTTGCTACAGGCCAGGAGACAAAACTGAGCATAGTCAGGAGTTGGACAGACCATCCAAAGAGCAAGACAGAACGACATCAGGAACAAGACTGAGGTCAGGATCAGGAACAAGCAGTACTCAATAGGAAGAGGAGCCAGGAAAGGTATGCACCTTAATAATCAAGCAAAACGCATCAGGATCATGCACTTTAAAAAAAGCCATGAGGCCTGACCTTGGCAACCAGACACCCCTTTGTGTATTGAACAGATGAGATATGACCCGATCTGGCAAGGCTACAGCAGAAAAAGGTGAAGCAACAAAAGTTGGCTAAGAACCAGCAGAGGGCAATGATAAGACCAGCTCTAGAATCGGGTGTGGTGAGTAACATCTATCTACCAAACACAGTGGTTCTTAACCTTTTTTGCTCCACTTACCCTTTCCCAAGATAGTCTATCTTTAAAGGTGCATCCCAAATAATGTGCTTATAATATTTGCTGAACAGTGATTGCAACTCGCCAACAGAAATCCTAAAATGTTCCCTTGGGAGGCCTTCTCCCCTTGTTGAAAAGCCCTGCCACAAGACACAAATGAAGATCTAAAGTGTCCAAGCTATAGTATTCACTGTGGCCCTTCGAAATAAAAAAAAAACCTGACAATAATGAAGCAAGACGGATCAAGCACTGATAGCTTATTACTCTGTTAATTGAAGACTGGTTGAATGGTTGAAGAATACCATGATAAACAATAAAGAAAGCATAAGCGGATCCTTGTCCAACCTTCCCATTTTTGGAATCTACTTTGAAGCACAACCAATGAGACCTAAGATTTATCTTAAACTGGACCTGTTATGAGAAGTCTCATGTCACTGGAAAATATTACAGATGTAGCAGAAAAGGAAAGCCCATAACAAAGTGAATGCAGATAATCATAGAAATGAAGATTTACCAAAAGGTCAATAAGACGCTCAATGGCACAGACAGAAGACACTCTGAGTCTATTCATATGGCCAATAACGAGTTGACAGCATGTAATATTTTTTATACTGTATAATTTTTATATTTTTTTTGTACTTTTGAAGCAAAATATAATACAAAAGGACAGCACTTACTGACTAGAACAAAACTTGACAGAAAACGGTGTTGTACTCTACGAGGAGTCAGCGATCAGTATACACTGTCATATGTGAGGCAATTGCTATAATACTTGATTTGAAAACAGGAGACATCTGATTGTATAAGTATGGTGGAAAATAAAGAATGACGCTTGTCATATTCGGCTTTGTGATTTGTTCAGGCGTGATGCAAAGATAAAATGATGCACTCCGTTTAACTGTCCTACAAATTACCCATATTATAGCTTGTCTTGTGAATGGAGACATAATAGTCACTTAAATGTTTATTCAGAAGTGTGGCTCACATTACCATCGATGAATGACACACTGATACGATTTACCAGCTTAAATTTGTATTATACGCCCAGCGGGCGAACTGCACAAAGGTCTGGAGTGTAGAAAGCCTTGAGGGGTACTTATCAATCAGGCAGACAAGGCAAGTGTCTAAGGCATCTCTGTTCAAGGGCCCAGGAATAACACATAGGGCGACATGTATGAACAGGGCTTAACCATTTTTTGGCGTAGCCCTGGTCTATAGACGTATGAACAGTCATAAGCCAAAACTTGCGCCAAGCAAAGCACTTTTGAATGCTATGATATGCTATGTGCAATAGATATGCTATGCTGTGCAAGGCAAACCACACGCCAGATTTATGCACCCACATACGACAGGGTCATACATACTGTTGCATTCTACACTTCTCTATATTGATTTAGAACTGGCGTGTCACTGCCAAGTTTTATATATGTCACCCAAAGTTCCTTGTCCCCAATGCAAAATCATATGGCCCAATACCTATCAAACGTTAATTATAATATGGGGGTCATGTGGCAAAAGAGGGGTTAGCACTTCAAAGTCAACAGCGTCTTAACGCACCGGCTACTTATGGATCCCCTGCAGTTGTGCCCCTGTCAAAGGGACAGTAGGTAAAATTGTGATTCTCAATTTCTAATTTATTTGTATTTTTTTTTATAATTCCACTGCAATAATCATAAATCAGTGGCTTAACCAGCTGACTCCATTTTTTTTTAAATAATCCACAAAAAATAAACGTCATCATAGATAACAATTTTAGAATTCACTTGGAAAAAATGTATCCATTATTACAGGATCCGAGGGGGCAGTTCATGACTTAGGAGAGGATAAGCTTCTAAGATACATGATAGTTACTGGCCCTGGTACAGATTTTGTATCAGTGCTAAAGATCTTCAAATTACATTACTGCTAAAGATAGAATCACTATGTCATGCTTGGCCCTTTAAAGGAGTCTTTTCACCTATCCTGTGGATATGTATGTTGTATCAGTGAAGGTCTAAGCACAAGGAATCCGACAGATTGCAAGAATGGTGGTCCTGTATCCCCTTGTTTAAATGGAGCAGAAGGTGAGCATGCGCACTACAGCTCAAGTCTTTGAGATTGCTGAAGATAGTGTTCTTGTGATCAGTGGTCATCCCAGCAGTTGTACCTCCACTATTCATATGCTTATCATCTATTCAGAAGGAAAAAATCCTGTAAAGCCCTATACTAGGCAAAATATAGTGTATATGCAGTATGATGAATCTTTTAACTAGCCAGATAGATTGGATCCCCAACCATAAGGGGAACCATGAACTACTGAGCTTACTAAATCTATGGTCACCTTATAGGATTTGTCTACATTACATGCTGAGTAAATGAACAGGTTCTGTAGATCTGATCAATTATATAAGTCACGGTTAAGGTGTTGGACTGAGGTGCCTGGGTCCCACCAGTGGAGTTGATTCTTGGGCCCACCAGTGGAGTTGATTCTTAGGCCCACCAGTGGAGTTGATTCTTAGGCCCACCAGTGGAGTTGATTCTTGGAGCCCGCCAATGAAGTTGATTCTTGGAGCCCGCCAATGAAGTTGATTCTTGGAGCCCGCCAATGAAGTTGATTCTTGGAGCCCGCCAATGAAGTTGATTCTTGGAGCCCGCCAATGAAGTTGATTCTTGGAGCCCGCCAATGAAGTTGATTCTTGGAGCTCGCCAGTGGAGTTCATTCTTGACACCCACCAGTGAAGTTCATTCTTGACACCCACCAGTGGAGTTCATTCTTGACACCCACCAGTGGAGTTCATTCTTGACACCCACCAGTGGAGTTCATTCTTGACACCCACCAGTGGAGTTCACTCTTTGGGCTAGTTCACACGGCTTGTTGCCGACGTAATTGCGGGACGGATTTCGCCCCGCAATTACGCCGGCTGCCGTGCAGCGGGGGTAAACAGTCATTATTCACAGCACATATACGCCGTAAATAATTGACATGTCACTTTCTCCCCGCTCGGCGTATTCACCGAGCAGGGAGAGGGACAGAATCCATAGTTCTCTATGAGAACTGTGGATTACCGTAATGCCTGGGACTGATTTCAGTCGTATTGGAGCGCAAATACGGCACGCAATACGGCTGAAATCAGTCCCAGAATAAGCCGTGTGAGCGAGCCCTTTGAGTCCACAATTGGAGTTCATTCTTGGAGCCCACTAATGAAGTTGATTCTTGGGGCCGACCAGTGAAGTTGGTTCTTGGGGACCACCAGTGGAGTTGATTCTTGGAGCCCACCAGTGAAGTTGGTTTGTGGGGACCACCAGTGGAGTTGATTCTTGGAGCCCACCAATGGAGTTGATTTTTGGGGTACATCCTACAGCTAAAGTACATGACTGCACATTGTTCTTACACTCTGCATCTTGCTTTTTGCCATCCCTTTTCTTTCCCATACACAGTGGCTATCCTGAGGTTTCTCCTGCTCCCCTGTGGATCGGACCAAGTCTGCATGGCTGTGTCAAGTATAGTTTTTGTCTCTGAGGGACTATAGGTGTCCATAGGTATCATTGTTAGCACAGTCAATAACCTGCCAAAAATGTGATCCTCAAACTTTCCCACTTGTTTAATAATCAACCTTATGACAGAACCAAAACCTGAGATGGGTTTATACTCCCAATGACTGTTCTCTTTATACATTGTAAGTAACTAAAACATTCCCTTGCATTCATTTGCTGAATGTTTCGAGTCTCTCATTGTTTTCTTTGCAGGAGAATTTGCTTTAATTTAAAAGTGCTGCCTGTTTGCAGATCTACTTTAAAAAGCTATAAAATTATATTAGTCTTTTCTAAGAAATTAGGCTCCAGTTCAAATGCGTAAAAACCACATTACCAAGTGCTTTTAAAACAAATATATGGGAAAGTAAAAATGTATCTGGCAACTATAACAAGTATATTCATTTTGCCTCAATCTGCTTGTTTGTGTTACGGTGCAATCATTAATAACTGTCAGTAAACACCCGCTTACATTCAGGAGGAAAACAAAACCTCGACAAAGGAAAATGAAAATGTTTTTAAGCTACAACTCTTCTATTAGGATATATGACTGTCGCAAATCCAGAACATAAGCAGATGTTACTGGGCTGCTGGTGTGTTCGGAAGATTTACTTGGCCTTCATAGGAACAACCAAGATGTTACTTTTTATTTCTATGTTGGAAATGGAAATACAAAGAGAGATAAGACACCCTCTAAAAAATGTCAAAAGTACTCCCATGTAATAATCTATGAACTGTTTGGAGGACTCTTGTAGATTTGACTTGATTTGACCGAGAAGGTATCTTCTTCGAAAGGTGGCCATATACCATCAACAGCTGTTGACCATGCACTTGTCCAGCGAAAAAGCTACTCCTCAAATCCTCCCCATACACCTGCATAAAGCTTTCCTCCCATCCTCCCCATACACCTGCATAAAGCTTTACTCCCATCCTCCCCAAACACCTGCATAAAGCTTTCCTCCCATCATCCCCATATACCTGCATAAGGTTTTCCTCCCATCCTCCCCATACACCTGCATAAAGCTTTCCTCACATCCTCCCCATACACCTGCATAAAGCTTTCCTCCCATCCTCCCCATACACCTGCATAAAGCTTTCCTCCCATCCTCCCCATACACCTGCATAAAGCTTTGCTCCCATCCTCCCCATACACCTGCATAAAGATTTCCTCCCATCCTCCCCATATACCTGCATAAGGTTTTCCTCCCATCCTCCCCATACACCTGCATAAAGCTTTCCTCTCATCCTCCCCATTCACCTGCATAAAGCTTTGCTCCCATCCTCCCCATACACCTGCATAAGGCTTTCCTCATATCCTCCCCATACACCTGTATTAAGCTTTGCTCCCATCCTCCCCATACACCTACATAAGGCTTTCCTCCTATCCTCCCCATACACCTGTATTAAGCATTTCTCCCTTCCTCCCCATACACCTACATAAAGCTTTCCTCCGATCCTCTTCATACACCTGCATAAAGATTTCCTATCATCCTCCCCATACATCCACATAAAGCTTTCCTCCTATCCTCCCCATTCACCTGCATAAAGATTTCCTCCTATCCTCCACATACACCTACATAAAGCTTTCCTCCCTTCCTTTCCATACACCCGCATAAAGCTTTCCTCCCATCCTCCCCATACACCTGCATAAAGCTTTCCTCCCATCCTCCCCATACACTTGCATGGAGCTTTCCTCCCATCCTCCCCATACACCTACATAAAGCTTTTCTGCCATCCTCCCCATACACCTGCATAAAGCTTTCCTCCCATCCTCCCCATACACCTGCATAAAGCTTTCCTCCCATCCTCCCCATACCCCTGCATAAAGCTTTCCTCCCATCCTCCCCATACACCTGCATAAAGCTTTCCTCTCATCCTCCCCATTCACCTGCATAAAGCTTTGCTCCCATCCTCCCCATACACCTGCATAAAGATTTCCTCCCATCCTCCCCATACACTTGCATGGAGCTTTCACTCTTCCATCTGTTCTCAATGTGAATAGGAGAATAATCCACTGCCAGACACTGGGTGGTGGCATATTGGTTGTAAATTCAACATGCCTGATCTTTCTGGGGGTAGAAAAAAATAAGTCTTACAATTTAAATTACATGACACTACAGGTAGCACTATTACCCTAACATTATTCCAAAGTTGTCACTATTACCAATAGTAAAGTAATCCAGGAGAAGATGGCATTCAATGGATATGCTTGAGTATAAGATGAAGAAGTCATAAATGCGCTAATCCAAAGAACGGTAAGAAAAACTCAGCACCACACACAGAGATTTTCCCACATCTCAACAGGATCATACTGATTTCACATTGAAAAAGAAAGAATTCAAATCTTAAAAGGGTTATCCCATCATGCTGTTTCACAGAGTCTGCTTTTGGCAGCCAGCTTCAGGCTCACTGTTCCGGCAGCAGTGACTGACATTCCAGCTCTGCTATCTCTGGCTGAGTCAGTTATAAGGACAATGGTAATGGAAGGGTTTTAACTGCAGGGCAGAAGGCTACACAGCTCTAAAGAGTTGAAATGTGTCAGTAAGAAACATAAACAAGCTCATGTGTTACTGATAAGACACAGCAAGGAGTGTTATCACCATCCTGGCCATGGTGAGTAATCTAGGGAAGCTTGTGTACACAAGGCAAACAGGAGATAAGAACTGTTCTAGCTTTGAAATGAAGCAAAGTCAGAAAAGCTATGTATTTAGTAAAAGTCTTTATTTACCTTTGCCTACATGTTTAAAGCTAATCCATGCAATGAGAATACTCCTTTAAGCCTCCAATTATATCTATGATGTCTAAGGTAGGACATATGTCTACATAGGTGTAACAGCTCTAGGGCCCAATGGAGAAATAAGTATCTGAGCCTCCCAACCACCACACATTATTTGTAATATTGATGTCTTCTTATGAAGCAGAGGGGCCTTCCGCACCCTTAAAGGGGTTGTCTCGCTACAAAGATTAGCTTTCAAAATGTAGGGAACACTAAATTAAGACGTTTTCCAAATATATTGCTTTGTTCATCTTTTTTTGTTAAGGAGCTACAAAATATTTTAGCACCTTTTGAGCTCTCTCTGGTTCCCCAAGTGACCTGTGTAAATCTCCCCCCCCCCTGCTGTTTGTTCTATCTGATAGCAGGGAGTGACATCATCACACAGGTCAGACAGTGTGAGCTTGTTTGTTATCTGATCTTTCAGACAAAAGACTAATTACTCTACTGTTTACATTAGCTCAGCAGCTTCTCTGGACCTCAGAGAAGGTAATTTATTTAATCTAGACTAATAAACAGAGAGGTCTGAATACACGGAGCTCATATGCTAATTACAGATAGCTTGACCAGGAAGTGACAGAGCAAAGCAGCATTATTTCATTCATGTATCCTATGAAACTTTGAGATGAGACAACCCCTTTAAGTTCTAGAATTGCTACCACTGTGCCCCATATATCTAGGTCATTGGATACTTAATTGGCCTTGTATGTCAGTACTGTTGGTCAGCTCGATAAATAGTTATTCTGACCCTGATTAAGTTCTGTTAGAAAAATATGTCTTCATGTAGCCTTCCTAAATCAACTGGCCAAAAATGTCCTTCTCCATCCTATCACCACAAGACAGATCATAATGAACAAAGGTCTGGCATTCCTATCTTCATTTATCACAAAGTGAAAATATTTGAAAGCTGTTAAGATTATTCATTGTTTATGGCCCCGTAGGACCTTCACAAGCCGAACAGAATATTTGCCGGGGGCTGAATTATTTTTTATCATTGTTTTGTTACAAATACACTTTTTTTTTCAATTTAAAATACCATTCTTTATGAATGCTAACTAAGAGCAAAAGGAGAAGCACAAAGCACCATTTGTATCCAGTGCGTCCTTACGGTGCGAGCTTTATAATCACCCGGCAGAAGGGTGATACGTTGACCGAGATTTTATAATGAGAACCAAATCCTATTGTTCCAAGACCAACTTCATGTGTCCTTAGGCAAGCCAATCTATCTCCCTGTGCTACAGATAACAAAAATTAAATTATATTACAGGTTCTGCTGCTCTGCTGGGCCTGACTGTGCTCTATAGCTGACTACATTAAATACCGAGCCCCAACGAAGGCTCTTAGGAAATGTAACCTTGAAAGTTGTCTAATGAAACTTCATGTTTATAAATGACTCTCAAAAATCTGAATTATTCTCAAAATGGGACAGATAATCAAGTATTGATGCGAATAGATAGGTTACCGGTTGCCCTGGCACCGAATACACAGATAATTACACAGGTGGTAGACCTGAAGGCTAGCAATGAAAAGAAATACTGCAGCATTGTTCCTGTCCCAACACTTACAGATTGGATTGTTAGCCAACATGCCCGAGGATCCTGACGCGAATAGAAAATTCATAACTCAACATCAAAGAAAAAAGGTTGAGGAGATAACTCAGAAAGTTGGAGCGATATTGTGACTACCATAAAAACAGCTCCTAGAAAGCTTAATGGGTTAGTACAGTGATGGTCAACATTTTAGAGACCGAGTGCCTGAACTGCAACCCAAAACCCACTTATTTATCGCAAAGTGCCAATACAACCTGAATTCTGAGATGACGACCCATCTCTTGCCCATAGCAAAGAAGCGGAGATCAGATCAGCAGTAGAAGAAATGAAAGTTGGCACAAACCCCCCCAGCAGTTCCCATACAATATCCGCCTCCACGTTTCGCCTTGGTCACGCACCTCGCCACTCTTTAAAATAAATAACACCTTCAACACCAGCAAGAAAATAAAAGTGGTGCACAGAAATCCCTAATCACAGGGTCACTTGCTGTTACAATCAGGGACAATTGTACACTACCACTATACAAACGCCTACAATACTGCAAAATATAGAGATTACAGAGAGGTCAGACACCAGCTGAGGTCAGATAACATGACAATGATACATAGGTCCCCCTTAGTAGATTGGTGTCTGGCTGCATTGCTTGGTCTATGTGACCCAGAGATGCAGCTGTGTGGCGAGAGGGGACTGTGGATAACAAGAGATACAGTGGATGACAATGTAGTCACCACCAGTCCAGGGGGGGCTGTGGGAAGCAGGACCACAAGCCAACAGAAAGTGCTCCGAGTGCCCCCTCTGGCACGTGTGCCATAGGTTCACCACCAATGAGTTAGTAAGAGGGGCAGATCAGGCTGATTTGATCCTTCAACTGCACGGAAAGTCTGACTCTCTGTCTTTACTGCTGCTGCTCCATTAAAGGTCCACGTTTTATTTAGACAGGTTCCCTTAACATCAACCGATCATAGAGATCTCAGAAATCAAATGCAATCTGTTAGGGTGCGTTTTTGGTGCGGTTTTTGGAGAAATGCACAGCACTAATTGCTGTGCAGTTCTGCAAAAAAAAAAATGCACCAAAAACATACCGTGTGAAAGCACCCTCGGCAACTTGGAACTTGGCAACAGGTTTTGGAGACATAGCAGAAAGGTCCACGTTTTATTTTGACAGGTTCTCTGAACATCAATCGATCACAGAGATCTCAGCAATCAAATGCAATCTGTTAAGGAACTTGGCAACCAGTGTTTTTCATTTTCCCTACAGCATCACCAACAGGAGAAATGAAGAATGCATTATTCCTATTTAAATCATTGCTTTGTTCCAAGTAAGGACATGCTGGGTCCTCTACAGTGACGGACGCTCTTTGCAATTTTTCTCTGCTCTTTTTTATAGATGAGAATCCTGAATGGGGGATTTCATACAAGACCTTTCACTCCTATATATAGCTCTCTTAAAGAACCTTAAAGAGGTCTTTTCATTTCTGACAATTATGGCAGCACGTATGAAATTTGGCAAGTAAACGCCAAATTTCATGCACATTATAATAGTGTAGAATGTGCCTAATTTGTGAACCCTATATTTACTATTTTGCCATAGGCAAACTTAAACTCTATCAGTTCTCTATCTATTAAACACTAAAATGTAACTTTTATTATATCTAACTCTTAACCTCTATACACACTATTTAAAAACCTGATCTCTATCCTCATCATTTAACCCTTTTTGCTTCTGAAAGAGGGAATAGCTCCCTTTCTATCATCAAGTCTGGTGGAACCCCACCTATTAACAGGAGAGCCTTATATCTATAGCAAAGTACTAGCTTCAGTAAGGGATCCCAAGCCAACTACTTGGGCAGTCGTCCCTAATCTCATAGACACAGAACAAATAAGGCCCCCTTGTGACACCGTCTGCAGCAGGTGTCACTTGTAGACAGAGGTGAGAGATCACAATTTAAAACGTCATGCCTGACCTCGCCGACATGTTTCGCCAGCTAACCTGGCTTTATCAAGGCTTAGAGGTCCGATCACATGTGGTCTGAGCTCACTTCCTTTTATATCATGTTAGGTAAACACCCCATTCAGGTGCTCACCAATTAGTCATCAGAGAATCCACATAAAGCCCACTCCCCCTTCCGCGCGTGCACACTCGTAACATGTCCTGCTAAAGCTGCCACCATGCTCTCATGAGCCAACAACCTTCAGTCAAATTCGCCATCTCCATAACGGGCTTGCGCCCCATCTTACCGTACTGCCCGTGCCAATGCACTGCACCAACAAACACCTCAGCCCTGACTGTGATGGGCTTCCGTCTCACTTCTCTCATATTATTGCAACTGCGTGCCTCACCTAGAATGAACTAAGCAGACTAGGTATCACATTACACAGCACACTGCCATCTTTGTCAATTCCCATAAGCCCCTTCTCTTCAATATCTAATATGACAGTGGTCTATTGTACAGTGGAGTTTATATTCCCAATGAATATGCATATTAGATATTGAAGAGAAGGGGCTTATGGGAATTGAGAAAGATGGCAGTGTGCTGTGTAATGTGATACCTAGTCTGCTTAGTTCATTCTAGGTGAGGCACGCAGTTGCAATAATATGAGAGAAGTGAGACGGAAGCCCATCACAGTCAGGGCTGAGGTGTTTGTTGGTGCAGTGCATTGGCACAGGCAGTACGGTAAGATGGGGCGCAAGCCCGTTATGGAGATGGCGAATTTGACTGAAGGTTGTTGGCTCATGAGAGCATGGTGGCAGCTTTAGCAGGACATGTTACGAGTGTGCGCGCGCGGAAGGGGGAGTGGGCTTTATGTGGATTCTCTGATGGCTAATTGGTGAGCACCTGAATGGGGTGTTAACCTAACATGATATAAAAGGAAGTGAGCTCAGACCACATGTGATCGGACCTCTAAGCCTTGATAAAGCCAGGTTAGCTGGCGAAACATGTCGGCAAGGTCAGGCATGACGTTTTAAATTGTGATTTCTCACCTCTGTCTGCAAGTGTCACCTGCTGCAGACGGTGTCACAAGGGGGCCTTATTTGTTCTGTGTCTATGAGATTGGGGTCCACTGCCCAAGTAGTTGGCTTGGGATCCCTTACTGAAGCTAGTACTTTGCTATAGATATAAGGCTCTCCTGTTAATAGGTGGGGTTCCACCAGACTTGATGATAGAAAGGGAGTTATTCCCTCTTTCAGAAGCAAAAAGGGTTAAATGATGAGGATAGAGATCAGGTTTTTAATAGTGTGTATAGAGGTTAAGAGTTAGATATAATAAAAGTTACGTTTTAGTGTTTAATAGATAGAGAACTGATAGAGTTTAAGTTTGCCTATGGCAAAATAGTAAATATAGTGATCAAAAGTCACTCTTTGTTCTCTTGCGAGATTCCCAATTTTTTGGAGATTATGTGACTAATTTGTGAACCTGCTCTACTGCGGGTCATAAATCAGGTGCATTCTAGGGCTAAAACAACATGTCTCAGGAATACCACATTGAAAGTGCTCCACCTGTTCCAGCAGTAATGCGATGGAATTGCCATACTGAATCTAGAGCTTTGTACGGTTCTAGTGCGTCCCGCCACATGCCCCCCCTCCCCCCCATCCGGGGCATTATAAAGTGCCACTTGCGCTCTGTTATGCGCCTGATTATGGCGTGCAGGAGGATTTTCACTAATGCGAACAGGGCTGCGCCTGATGTCGGGCTGAAAATAAGCCAGACTTCTGGTGCAGCCCCATTCATACATGTCCCCCTTATTGCAAAAATATGCTCAGCTAAACTGAGAACTTCCACTAAAGGTGCAGCCAACTGTCCATTCTGCGAAAAGACCTTCAGGTGCCTGTTCTCAAGATAGGGCCAGGTCCAACCTCTATTGATGCCATAAATGTTTGGGATGGGAACACTCCTTTAAGATGAGAGAACTATATATAGGAGGGAAAGGTCTTATAGGAAATCCCATATTCAGGATTCTTATCTATGACAATGAACAGAAAATAATTGCAAAGAGGGTCCGTCACTGTGGAGGACCCAGCATGTCCTTACTGGGACAACCCAATGATGTAAATAGGAATAATGCAATGCTTCATTTCTCCTGTTGATGGTGCTGTATGGACAATGAAAACCACTTGTTGTCCCTAGCAGAGTGCATAGATCTCTGTGATCGGTTGATTTTAAGAGAACCTGTCAAAATAAAACTTGGATCTTTCATCCATGTCTACACGGCATGCAAAAACAATCCTATTTTCGGTGGTTATAGGATTCTAAAACTGCTGAAAATCCGACTGTTTTGCATGCCCATAGAAAAAAAACGATCAGTAGCCTACACAGGTCTTTTTTTTCCGATCGTTTTCTGGCCCCGGTGGTTTTAGAAACATGTTCCTAAATACGCCGGTGCTTTGAGTTTTTTCGTCGTCTTCCCATACAATCAATTGTACGGGCCGACGGCAAAAAAAACGAGAACCGACCGCGGTTTTTGACAAAACAGTGACAAAGACCACGGTCATGCATCGGACAAAAAACGGTCAACTTTCGGACAGTTGTTGTCCAATGCTGTGTGGATCCAGCCTTATTGGAGTAGCTCCAGCAAAGATGATGAGTCACGCTTTCCATGTGGTTGGAGGATAGAATAAGCCTGATCGGTCCCTCTTACTAACCCATTAAGCTTTCTAGGGGCTGCACTTATGGTATTTATAATATTGATCTACTTTCTAAATTATCTCCTCATCCTTTCTTTGATGTTGAGTTATGAATTTTCTATTCGCATCAGAAATTTTTTTGGGTTAAAGAATTGGGGGAAAGTCTTTGATCAGGCTTTCCGGAGCATGCGCTCCCAGTACATACAATTAGGATTTTCAGGTTCGTGCTGCATTACGTTGTCTATATATATATGTGTTTATTATACTGGTTTATGCTACTATTATACTGGTCTATACAAGTGATTTTAATAGAAGACACGTCAAAACTCCAGCATCAAGGAGTATTATTCTGCAACAAGTAGGAAAATGTTGTTTCTGCCTGCTGCGAATGACAGATGTCGAGAAAGAAAACTGGCATTCCCCACATACAACCCTCCTGTCTAAACAGCCATGGGAGTCTTTACTGTTCAGCCAGATCTAAGCTGTTTGTTTTGGATAAGCAACTGCATTAACTCTTTATTGGCCCGCCACTGCCAGTTCATAGAGATACGACAAAATCAACATTTTCTACTGGTAGTACATTAAGGGCGACATCTATGAATCTGCATGCACCATTTTTTTTAATTTGGCGCCAACACACCAGTTCTAATAGATATAGAGGAGTGTATGATACGACAGTATGAATGAAAGTGTTATGCGCCAAACATTTTGGTGCATAGAGTGTAATGCGCCAAACTTTGTATTGCAGTTTTGCATCAAACTTTGCCGCATTCTAGGTGCATTGTTCTATAGAACCGTGTGCCAGCAGTTTTTTGGTGCAGTATACACCAAAAAAATACTGCATTCGAATTGATAGATGTCGGCCTAAATGTTTAATTCAGTGGTAAAATAAGTCAAATAAAAACAATATTAATAATAAAAAAAATGAAAGAAATAACTCTAAAATGACAGCAATAACAAAGAATTTTAAAGAGATTTAAAAAAATAATAATGTGATTGTCACGGTTCACGCTGCGGTCCCTGCCTTTGACCGTCGCCGTGTCCATGCCTGCCATGTCTCTGCTGGGGCTCTCTGGGCAGGGGTCCCGGCGGTCTGTGTTCTCTGCTGTTTACTTGCCTGTCCTGTTGCTCCTGCTATCTGGGGTCCTGTACGTGCACTGCGCCTTCTAGGATGTGCGCGGCAGCTTCCTGCCCTTTATAGGTTCTCTGTCCTGTTCACCATCTTCTTGACCTGTGACCCCTGACTATAAGGGGCCGTTCACACGGCTTATTCTGTGACTGATTCCAGCCGTACTGCACGCCGTATTTGCGCTGCAGTACGGCTGGAATCTCATAGAGAACTGTGGATTCCGTCTTTTCTTCCCGCTCGGCGTATTCGCCGAGGGGGGAGAGAGTGACATGCACATTATTTACAGCGTGTATGCGCTGTGAATAATGAGTCTCTATGGGGCCTCCTGCCCCGCACCCGCTGCACGGCAGCCGGCGTAATTGCAGGGCGAAATCCGTCCCCGCAATTACGTCGGCAATAAGCCGTGTGAACATTGCCTAAGAGGAAGTTCCTGTCTTTGCTCTGGGTCAGTCCATTGTTGTGCTTCATGCTGTGTCCATCTGAGCTCCTGCCAGCTTCTCAGGTCTGGACTTAACCCCTGAGATGCTGGTTCAGTTCCTGCAGTCCATCTGAGCTCCTGATCACCTGTCTGTCGTCTTCTGCTGTCCCTGTATCCGTCCAGTACCTGCTGTGTTTCTGCTGTCCTTGGACTTATACATTTACCTGCTGTATCCTGCTGCATATGTTTACCTGCTGTATCCTGCCGTTATACCAGTCCAGTACCTGCTGTATCCTGCCGTTATACCAGTCCAGTACCTGCTGTATCCTTCCGTTATACCTGTCCAGTACCTGCTGTATCCTGCCATTATACCAGTCCAGTTACCTGCTGTATCCTGACGTTATATCCGTCTAGTACCTGCTGTAGCCTGCCATTATACCCGTCCAGCACTTGCTGTATCCTGCCGTTATACCAGTCCAGTTACCTGCTGAATCCTGCCTCTATACCTGTCCAGTACCTGCTGTTTCCTGTTGTTGCACCTGTTCAGTAACCTGTTGCATACGTTTTCCTGCTGTACCTGTCTACCAACGCTTCTGTGCCTGGAGTTCCTTTCCTGCACCTCGGCTGTCACTGCAGATAGCCACGTCAGGGGTAGTGACCTGGGGGTTCCCCGCAGCAAAGTCCATCCTGCTTTGCGGCGGGCTCCGGTGAAGACCGGGGGCCCCTTAGACTCCGCTCCCTGGCGTGGATCTCCATCTACCATCTCGCCTGCGGTGATCACAGTGGATCCACACCCGGTTTCCAGCGATCGGCGCCTCAGCGCATGCTGATACCGCCGGATTGTGACAGTGATATTCTATTTTTGTACAGCACATAAGAATTAGAACATAAGAAAATATAAAATTGAAATAAAATATTAAATATTATTATAAATGAAGTAATAAATAAGCATTCCTTGATAAATGTATGATTAAAGGGGTGTTCCCATCAAGCCGCTTCCTGTTTGTTACGAGTCGGTCTTATTGAATGAGGAGACAGCCACGCTTGCACCAATCTCGTTCAGTTAGCTCTATGGAAATTCTAAATATAGCCTAGCACAATTGCTTGGCAATTTTCGGAACTCCCACAAAAATGAATGGGAAGGACTGAAGCAAGTGCCGCCTTCCTCATTCTATAACATAGTCAGTTGTAACTAGCTATGAACAGACTTTATCAGAAAGTGGTTTTAAGGGAGTACCTCGTTAATTATTAAAAGATAATTAATGAACTAAAACATTTTTTACATATTATTTTACATTACATTTAATATTGTGTAAAATTTAATATTTTATCATAATATTTTATTTAATACTGTATATTATTGAAAGATTTTATATTGTTTTTTACTACATGATATGAAAAAATACATTACCAATATCTAATAAAACTTAATTTGTATTTAATAATTATTTGAATCAATTAAATCAATTCAATAATTACTGCCAAATAAAATGTTATAAATATTTGTACCTGCACTTTTATTGTCACAGCAAAACACGTTCGAATCTTTTTTATTTCCTTTGAATTCTACACAAGAACCTGATAGAGTTCCAGGTTTTCTTGGCAGTCACTTGCTGCGCTATATAAAGAAGATTTCTACATTTTATGAAAATGTGAACCAGCATCTGTGGCCGATTTTGGTAAAACTGGCTTTTTGTCTAGACAATTACACAGTCAGTTATTACCAACATAGATATAAAAGAAAAAGAAATGGAATTAGCCAAATAACACACAGCTGGATTATAAAGATACTTCCAATTTGTAGATCCAGACTTTTCGCCAATCAAAAGTGGTCCCTTTTCTAGTTTTTGCAGCCGATAGTCATTATTTGTCTTATCAGGTGGGTAATCTTTGTGGCACCGGTCAATTTAATCTACATCTTCTGGTATAGCATATCACGATTGAGCAGCCTCTGTGGCTTTACTTTAAGGGTCCGTCCACACGGCACGGCTTATTGGTCGGATTTTCAGATGATTTGCAGATTTGGAAACCACCTGAAACCATTCCCATAGACTTAAAAAGAAAATCCATTCAGTAGTCTACATTGAACAGATTTTCAGCCGGACAGCTTTCCAGCCACCGGGGTTCCTAAGAACTTGGAACATGCACAATCTTCCGCCCGGTTTTCGGCAGAAGGTGTGCACTTCAATGGTTATGAAGGACAGGCGAATCCGCAAACCACAGACAGAACCATCCCCCAAAACCACTGAAAAGATGATAAAATACCAGACGGATTCTTAAAGGAGTTGTCTCACTACAAGGATTGCTATTTATGTTAAAGATCTTGCAAAAACAAGTCACTTTGCAATATGTGTCCATTAACAGTGTCCTACCTATTCTGAGATACCCCCTCTTGTATGGGCTGTATCAGATCCTCAGGTCACTATAGCTACAGACCTGTTTACTCTCTCATGATAGGCTGGCAGCACTGGTCGCTATAGCTACAGACCTGGCTTCTACTGCAGCCTAGCAGAAGCCAGTAAACACGCCCCTGAATTCAAAATGAAACCAAGAAAACAGGACTGAGAGAAGAAGAATCAATGTAGTGATACAACCCCTTTAAACAGAATCCGACTGGAATTTTACATATGCCGTGTGGATGTACCCTAAGAGTTCATGCTGCAGACTTAAACTCTGATTCTGATTGCGGATTCCGCATCCAAAATCAGCATCCAAACTGATTATAAAGTGCTTGACACTGTACCCTATGTAAAATCAGCGGCAATTCTTTTAGGCGTTTCACAAGCCAATAACAGTCAAATATAGGAGGCAGAAATCCGCCTCGGCCAGTCCGGGTCATTTCCTCTGTGAAATTCCACGCTGACAAGTGTGGAAGTTTCAACAAGAAAATGGCGCTCGTGTGAACTCTCCCCAACACCTATAGTGACTTCAAAGCTACAAGCAATGTCTGGTCATCATGGTCATGTGACTTACCATATATCATTATACACTAATGAGTAAAACAGTGCTGGGTAGTGTTGTGCATCAGGTTCAGGTTGTGCTGCATTTGGACAGAGATCATAAAAAAAACTGGGCAACCAGCTGGCACCATGCCAGTCAGACTGTGGCCTGAACTGAATCTGAAATGCACCATTAGTGCCCGGGCACCTAAAGAGAGTGGGTGAAGTAACAAACCAGAAACACGGATCTAAGTATATAAAAAAATTCTGTTTTTTCATTTTGCAAAGTTTCATAGGTATTCTCAGGCCCCTTGAAAAACCTTTTAATCAAATGACATTCAAATAATCCAGCACATTTGATAATCTGAAACTGTTCATGCTAAAATCAAGAGCAAACCATTGATTTTGCTATAGGGGTCCCTGAAAAACGCCCAGCCCAAGTTGGTTGTATCACTTGTTTTAATGGGTGATAAGAACCTGTGGATGAATCCCTAGATCCTCTACCCATCATGTATCATGGAAAGGCGTTGGGAAAAGCTTGCACAATTAAGAGCAGGCTGCTCGAAACGCGTCTGCGAATCCTTTGTATGAATGTGTCATGAAACCTTTTTAAATTAATAACCTTTTTTGTAATTGATAAAAATGTGAAGATTTTATCCAATTTTTTCTGGTGCTGGATTCCGCACTTTATTCCAATCATTAAAGGGGTTGTCTCACTACATCAATTCATCTTACCTGAGTCCTGTTTTCTCTGTTTCATTTCTGAATTCATGAATGTGTTTACTGGCTTCAACTGGTCTGCAGTGAGGAGCTGCTGAGGACACCAGGTCTGTAGCTATAGATACCAGCACTAGTAGACTATCAGGAGAGATCAAACAGGTCTGTAGCTATAGCGACCAGCGCTGGCAGCCTATCACGAGAGATGGAACAGGTCTGTAGCTATAGCGACCCGAGGAGCTGATGCAGCCCATACAAGAGGGGTTATCTAGGAATGGGTAGGACACTGTTAATGGACACATATTGCTAAGTGACTTGTTGATCTTTAAAATAAAAAGCAATCCTTGTAGTGAGACAACCCCTTTAAGTAAGGCTTCCAAGGTCCTGGAGCTTCCTGTGCACCGAAAACCTGAATTAAGCATTCAATCATATATCCAGTTGAGTGGACCTCTTGTTTGTTTTGATCCTCTATACTGCATAATTAAAGGTGGTATATGGCCTCCTCACCTATGTATACTCCCATGCCAGAATACCGTATTTAGATTTCTGATATACCTCATCATAGCTGCATTCAGATGCGGTCATTCCCATACAGCAGCAATGGATGCAGATAGCAGCTCATAATTTACCGCAATAGGACTTAAATGAAGACTCTTAGCCCTATCTAGGTCGGTCCTGATGGCTCACCTGATTTATGTATGTGACCAAGTTCTTCATTGCTATAAATTGCTTTTATATGAACGAATTGCTTCATTTTGCTTAATAACAGAAGGTTTAGCTTTAGGAAACAAAAAGATGACAATGGAAAGTGGCTTTAATTAGTCATTAGCTCTGCTAATAGCAGTGGGTAATTATCTGCTACATTTATAATAGGATTTATCGAAATGATGTTTATGTGCCCTTTTCATGCCCATTAGGACTGCTATTTTTAATTGAACTATATGTAAATGGTAAGAAAATGGGAGAATTCACAGGTAAAACAAGCAGCTTTGGCTTTCATTCCATCCTATGTGGTAACCCACCTTAGAAAAGAGCATCACAGGATAGAACAGATGCATTGCTATTGGGAGCTTCGTCATTTTTCCTTTGCACCAGTTTTGATAAATCTCCCCCATTTCTTTCACTGGTCAAGGGTGAAATATAACAAGCACTGCTTGCTGGCATAAACAGGCACCGATGCAGAGATCACTTCATAGAGATGCGAGAAGCGTAAGGGTACGTCCCCACGGCAAGGGACAAATACCGGTCGGTTTATCCAACCGGTATTTGTCCTGTTTTGCGGCGGTCCCCACGGCTGCAGGAGAGGCGGCTTTTCTCCGTGTTGAGCGGAGAAAAGCCCTCCCCCTTCACATTCTCATATTCAGTCCGAAAACTGGATGGAAGAATGTGCAGGTAGAATACAATTTGGGCGGCCCGCGGGCGGAAAAAACGCTGGGCAAAAAACCGATGCAGTGGGGACTGCTGCATGGGTTTTCCATAGCGCCCCATTGTACTCATTTTCGTCGTCTTTTTCAGACAGTCTGCAAAACCGCAAACCGTCTGAAAAACCGGCCAAAAACCCGTGCCGTGGGGACATGCCCTAAAAACGCTAGTGGACTCCAGAATAGAAACAGAACTAAATACGGCAGTCAATCATCAACAAAGCATGTATCAAGCCAAAAAACTAGATGGACTCAACAGAACATGATTAAAGGAACAGCCAGGCAGATAAAGGCAGTTGCACGGATGATGGTGACTCCACAAGTGAGCTCAATCTAGAAGGAAGACAATAATAAATGATAACTGACCCTAAAAGCTAATTGTCCCTAAATCTTCCTCTAACCTGTCCTTGACATCTGACCCAAACACCAAAACCCATCTGAGCCTGTTCTATCCCTGTATTTAACCCAAAAACTATTCCTAAGCTACAACTTACCCTGACACAAAAAGCAGCTCTAGGATCCAGAGGCTTCTTATACAAAAGCACAGCAGAAAACTATACAAACACAAAAACTGAGATTCTGAAGGCGTACAACACACTCTCTCAGAGTAATGCTAGACTGGATCAGAAGCAATTTAGCTTCTAGAACTGAATGTAAACTCTAACCAGACAAACTCTCAAGACAGAACAATCTCTTAGATCAAGTACTATAATCCATACCAGGTAACCTAATGCAGCAAGCTTTATGAGAAGTTAGCAATCTAATCCTCTCTAAAAAAAAAAAATAAATAAATAAAGGTGTGTGCTCTGGTCACTTAAACGTTGTTTGAAGCCCTTGAATAGCAACCACTTCACAAGAGGTCTTATATGAAGAAGACAAAATGGCAGGAGATATCAAATGCTCCTTTGTATCCCAGTTGAACTTATTGTCTAATAGGAGAAGACTTCCTACACAACAGGGCAGTGTACCCCTGTCTTGACTGTAGACAATTTTCCATTCAATAGGACCCCCTAATGACATTCTGGCAGCACATCAGACTACGTAGCATGGGTGTTGTTGCCTACTACCAAGAACATTTAAGCCAAAGCTAGCCATACACTGTGCATTCATAGCTGTGGACCAAATGCTTATTTGGCTGATGGTTATTTCGAACCCCTCTATACATATCTTGGCTGACCAAGAAGTCACTGCTAGACTGGATCGGGGTGAGGCACTGGATGTCATATATCTAGATTTTTCTAAAGCATTTGATACGGTGCCACATAAAAGGTTGGTAAATAAAATGAGAATGCTTGGACGGGGGAAAATGTGTGCAAGTGGGTAAGTAACTGGCTCACTGATAGAAAACAAAGGGTAGTAATTAACGGTACATACTCAGACTGGATCGCTGTTACTAGTGGGGTACCACAAGGGTCAGTATTGGGCCCTATCCTCTTTAACATTTTCATTAATGATCTTACACAGGGAATACACAGTAGAATATCGATCTTTGCAGACGATACTAAGCTCTGTAAAGTAATCAACACACTAGAGGATAATATGTTATTACAAAGGGATCTGGATAAGTTGGAGGCCTGGGCAGGGAAATGGCAGATGAGGTTAATACTGATAAATGCAAGGTTATGCACATGGGGAAGAGAAATCCATTACATGATTACATGTTAAATGGAAAAACACTGGGTAAAAAGTGACATGGAGAAGGACTTGGGAATCCTGGTGGACAGTAAACTTAATTGTAGCAGCCAGTGTCAGGCAGCAGCAGCCAAAGCAAATAGGATCATGGGGTGCATTAAAAGGGGCATAGATGCACATTCGATGAAACATTATTCTCCCATTATACAAGTCACTGGTTAGACCACACATGGAATATTGTGTACAGTTTTGGGCACCAGTGCACAGGAAAGACATTGTAGAGCTTGAACAGGTACAAAGGCGGGCAACAAAAATAATAAAAGGACTGGGTGGACTACAGTACACAGAAAGATTGGCAAGATTAGGGTTATGTAGTTTAGAGAAAGAAGGCTTCGGGGGGACATAATAAATATGTTTAAATACATCAAAGGTCAATATAGAGATCTCTCCCAAGATTTATTTATACACAGGCTGTATCTAGAAAAGGGGGCATCCTTTACGTCTTGAGGAACGAAAGTTTCTACATAAACATAGAAAGGGATTCTTTACTGTAAGAGCAGTGAGACTATGGAATTCTCTTGCCAGAGGGACTGGTCATGGTGAATTCAATAAACCGAGTTCAAAAAGGTTTGGATGCATTTCTGGAGCGTAATAATATAACAAGTTATAGTGACTAGAATTCAGGAGAGGGGTCATTGATCCAGGGATTTTTCTGATTGCCAGATTGGAGTCAGGAAGGAATTTTTCCCTAAAATGAGGACAATTGGCTTCTACCTCATGGGGGTTTATGCCTTCCTCTGGATCAACACCTTAGCACAACAGGCTGAACTAGATGGACGACTTGTCTTTTTTTAGCCTTACAAACTATGAAACTATGAAACTATGAAAATCTGCATGTGCCCTGAATTAGGAGAGAGGAACAGGCTACTAACAAAACCTAATGGAGTGGTCTCATCTAGCAATCCTTTTCACATAGGAGTCGAAAGACATAACCCAGGGCCGGGACGATGGGTAGGCAAAGGTAGGCGATCGCCTAGGGCCACTTCATCCCAGGAAGAAAAGGGGGTGCAAGGAGGCATAGAGTGGGCTGAAATTTCTATTTGGGGGGCGCTTTGTGTCTTATTTGCCTAGGATACCAAAATACCTTGACCCAGCCCTGCCATAACCAGTAAGTCATTTGCCTTATGGTGGCCACTGTAGTCCAAATGTAGAACTACATGATGGCTATTAACTTGGATAGCTGGATTTTTTCCCCTTCTTTTTCAATGAACTTAGACCTCAATAACAGATGAAAATTAAATATTTTAGGCAGGACACTATTTTGGGAACAGCTTCTTAATGTAATTTCACCTCCTGATCTATTTGTGCAGTAAGCTTCTCAGCTTCTCCTGCTGACATAAGCACTGCTCAAAGAGATTTACCTATTGGAAAACAAGGTATAGGGTTATGAGAAACCAGGAATTTCCTGTGTCAAGATAGTATGCTGGCTGTCTGCTGCAGGTCATATATCAATAAAGCCGCCTAAATGGCTGCGTAGCATCTTTCTTGGACACCTACAGGGGGCCTGCTGCCCGCTGGCAGATTTTATCATCTATTTTAAGTTTATGACATAAGCTAGAGTTGTAGTCGCTGAGGAATCTTGGTGTCTAGTGAACTCCCACAAAGATCAAAAGGGTTTAGGAGACTATGCAAGCAAAGGAACTCATTTGGGAAGATATCTATGGTTTTACAAGGAGGAGGCACACTAGCACGTGATGGTTTTGTCATATACTGCCCATAATCAATTACATCAATGTACCCCTAGCGTACGTCCACACGGCTTGGCTTTTTCAGGGGATTTTCAGACAGTTTTCGGATTTAGAAACCGTCTGAAAACCAACAAGCAACTATCCCCATAGCCTTCAATGCAACCTCTACGCAGCAGCCCACATGGTTTTTGGGTGGAAAATATGCCGTTCAATGATAAGGTGCACGCCCGAATCTTTAAACCACGGACAGAACAGTCCCCAAAACTGTTCAATTGGCATTTTGTCACGGCTATGTGGACGTTCCCTTAAAGGGGTTTTCTTGCTTCAAAGATTCGCTTTTAACATGTAGGGACAAGTAATTAAAGACTTTTTTCAAACTCCTTAGTCTTTTGATTTTACCTTATTCAAAGATATTTTATCTGCTCTAAGGGCCACATTTATGAAAACTGTCTAGGTCTAAAACTCACTTTGTTGCCCATAGCAACCAATCAGAGCTCCCCTCTCATTTTTTCGGAGCACTATAGGAAATGAAAGAGGAGCTCTGATTGGTTTCTGTGGGCAACAAAGTGAGTTTTAGACCTAAACATTTTTCATATATGTGGCCCTAAGTGCACATCGGTTTTAGTGGTTATTCATCCATATCTCTGCTATCTGAGAGTAGAGAGCAGAAAGTGAAGCACCATTATCTCTAAAAAGATATGATTTTGTTTACAGCTTAGCATTTCTTTTAATGCTTCACAGCACTTGTAGCTTTTGTTTACTGAAAACTAACTATCCTGCACTTTGTCTTTGTAATGTCTCAATTACAGAGAAGCTAAATATGCTAATAACTGCTATAGAACCACCCACAGCCTGACAAAACAGAGTGAAAGAAAAGCTACCTGTGACAGTAAAATGGCATGGTAAGAAAACCCCTTTTATCAAAATGCTCCTAGAATGATTTTTTAAATTTATTCAAGGGTCCTTTTAGTTTATAGATGTCTATATTGTATATATATATATATATATATATATATATTATATATATATATATATATATATATAACATACAATATATGATAAAGTGCAGAGTACAGCTTGACCGTGATATCACGGCTTTTTGTGTTATCTGACATTATCTGTGAACAAAGGCCATTGAAAAGCATTGAAAAGGTGAGATAACATTCTGTGCTGTGATATCACGGTGCAATATCTGTTCTGTTTAGTTCTGCTACATCTGTATATATATATATATATATATATATATATATATATATATATATATATATATATATATATATATATATATATATATATATATATATATATATATAAATGAAAAAAAATGCAGCACTCAAAAAGGCAAAACATTAGTGGGTGCCAGCGGATGGGCATTAACCGAAACCCACAAATTTTAAAATCAAAGAATCCACAGCACTTCAATTCACGTAGAAAACTATTTTTTTGTCTAATGCTGGTATTGGCATGGTATGACGTCTTTTTTGTGTCACGGACATGCACACTTCAACGGCATAGACGCCGTAGAATAGGTTTATTGGGTTATCTCCTTGGTGATTATTTTTATAAATGCATATTCTTTAATCATGTATATTTGCATTTGTAATTAATCATTCAATCATGTTTTCAATAATGATAGTACACTTTTTAAGATATACATTTATATATTTGCACATATTTATAGATATTATCACATAGTTTATGTATTTACATATGTCATTCTGAATTGTTGCACTATATGGATTTTATATTTTGTATATTTTCTTATATATTAAGCTATTGGATTATCATGCAAATTGTTCAAATGGGTATAAATGACCCCTTATGTTTGTACCACATTTTTTGAAAAAGGCTCTATTGTAGAGCTGAAACGTTGTAAGTTCTTATCTATATATATTGTGGCAGAGCGACCTTATGCGGTCGCATGGTGCTGCCACAAGGTGGCATACGTCGCGAGACCTGGTAGAAACGTGCCACCGAGGATCTGGTCTCGGTGGGGGAAGCCAGGTATTGTCGGTCAGCAACAGTATGTATGGCTAGTGTCCAGCCATTAGGGACTGGCCGTCCCGAAACAGCTGCAGATGGGTGGGTGGCTGTTCCCACGTGTCAGGTACCCGTGTTCCAGCCCAGGTATTGGGTAGGTCTCTGGAGACCTATTAAAGGCCTCCTACTCCAGGTAATCGGGGGGTGTGGTTTGCTAGCTGGCAGTGCAGCAGAGGAGCTGGAGAGAGACTCTGGCCCCCCCGGAGGCTTGAGCTAAGCTGATACCATCCTGGAGAGTACAGCGTGTTTGATGCTGGACATTAGGTCCAGACTACCGATAGACAGGGTCTATTTCATGTTTTAGTTAGTGGCCAGATGGCGTAGGTTTTGATTTATGTGCATGTTTTTTCTGTAACCTGCTTGCCCAATAAAACTGGTTGAGGCCAGTGAAACCGAAGCCTGCAGTCGGAGTGCCTTATGTTGGATGTGCCAATACCAATCTACGAAAGATGGCGATCCTGTGAGCAACGACCCCCCCTCCTCCCAAGCTGGTCCAATTGGCGGCGGAAATGTGAGGGGAGGCTTACAATATGTATTGAAAACCCATCTCTTCAAGATAGCCTATAATAACCCTGCTACCCCTACACCACCCCACAAACATGTCTGCCCCTCACCTTCTGTCTCCTTTCTCCATCTTTGTAGATTGAAAGCCCTCGCGGGCAGAGTCCTCTCTCCCTCTGTACCTGTTGTTAGTCATTTATCTTCACTTGTACTTGTTTGACCTATATTCTGTATATAACCCCCCCCTCCCCACCCTAGAGTGTACAGTGCCCTGGAACTAATGGCGCTCTAATATACATAATAATAATTGCACTATCCTCTCTGAAATGAGTCGACTATCCCTGTAATACACACAGACATTCGTTCCTCCAATGCAACAGTTCTTTTTCTCTGCTTTGGCAAATGGATGAGAGTGTTGAATACACGACCTACCTCAAATGTCTTTACATTTCTTAATATGATACTTGGAAATGGTTTTCTACAAATCTGTGAGCAATAGAGCCTGGACTATATTTGAGCTTTTCCTACGAGCGCACTGTAGAGACTATTTAATCAGAGACAGAACATAAGAACACTTCAGAATCGTGGTTGATGTTTTTGTTTTTCCATTACATGCCTTTTGAAATTCTAATTCCAGTATTCAGCGACAGCCAAGAAACGTTTGCCTGAAAGTGGGCGCTGAATTTTGATTTCGCAGAAACTTCTGAGCCATCAAGTCCGATTATTGGAACTTTCAGACAGCAGCAATTTATGTTGAGAAAACTTTGCTGCTGGCTTATTACATGATTGCAGGCCATTATACTTCATAGTTACCGCTTTCTAAAGGACAAGAAAGAAAAAAAAAAAACAAGCAGCGCTAGCTTGCGTTCTGGAAATATCCATTACCTTGGTCGGCCATTAGACTACTGTCATGAGAAAGTGCCTCCTACTGGGATAATGAATGTTTTTACTATATACACTTCACATGATAATCTGAAATTGTGAACTACATGATATAAATGAAAGGGTAAAGCACTTTGCAAATAAATGCAACATATATTCGAGGCTATTACCTTAATGAACACCTCCCCCACAGTCACTAGGAAATGTGCTCATTTGTATACCATGGGAAAGTGACCGTTTTCTAGGCATAGAAAGTTTCTCCCAAATGGATCCCGTTTCATATACCTCAGCAGACATTCATGATCGTGTTCATATAAAATGTTTGATACCAGTGGAGAAATGTTTCCAAGAAAAGAACAAATATTCCTTATACTTGACTAGACCTTAAATGAACTTAAGAAGGGCTCCTCCATTTTAGACAATCCCTTTTTTTTTTTTTAAAGTCCATAGAAAATCACATTATTTCCTGAGTTGAAAATACCAACAATCAACTTCCAGTTCAGGCTGAGGGTGGTTCTACAGCAGTGATTGACATTTCAGCTCTGCAATCATTTGAGGGACATTGGTAATAAAGGGGTTTTAATAGCAGTACACAAAGCTACAGAGCTCTAAAGGGTTAAAGTATGTCAGTAAGAAACAAACAAGCTACTGTGCTGCTAAGACACAACAGGAAGTGACATCAGCATCCTGATCAGGGCTCTAGAAAAGAGAGAGGTATACAGTAACCTAAAGGGATTGTCTCACTACATTGATTCATCTTACCTCCGTCCTGTTTTCTCAGTTTCGTTTTTGAATTCAGGTGCATGTTTACTGGCTTTTACTGGCCTGCAGTGATGAGCACAGGTCAGGACAGGTCTGTAGCTATAGCAACCAGCGCTGGCAGCCTATCAGGAGAGATGGAACAGGTCTGTAGCTATAGCGACCTGAGGAGCTGATGCAGCCCATACAAGAGGGGATAGGAATAGGTAGGACACTGTTAATGGACACATATTGTAAAGTGACTTGTTTTTGCAAGATCGTTAACATGAAAAGCAATCCCTGTAGTGAGAGAACCCCTTTAAGGAAGCTTTTGTTCACAGGAAGGAAATAAGAACTGCTCTAACTTTGAAATAAAGCAAAATCAGAACAGCAATGTCATTGGTAATAATCTTTATTTATCTTTGCCTACATGTTTAAAGCAAATCAACATGATGAGAATACCCATTGAATAAAGCAGTACACCCTATTAAAGTATCTTATCTATGAGCCAAAGTGGAGAAAAGCTTCAAAGAGCAACTCTTATTCTGGAGGACCCAGTGTTTCCATGCATTACATTAACAGCTCATAGATTTTGATGCGCTCATGTCCCAGGCTACAGCTTGCTACGCTCTGCTAACTCACCTCTCCCCGCTCCTGCCCAGCTCTCAACTTCTGCTCATTGTCTATATCCTGTCGGCACTCTTTATTAAAAGGGACTTGGCCCCCCAGCCTGTGTCAGTTTGTTGGTGTTTGTACCTTTGCCTTAGTGCCTGCTCATTCGTGTTTCATGTTTTCTGGTTTGACCCTTGGCTTATGCATTCCTGACTACTCTCCTGCCCATTGTCTGTTCCTGACTATGCCTATCCCTCTCCTTCCTGTACCTTGTTTGCACCTCGGCTATGACTATGTCAAGGATAGTGACCTGGGAGTTCCCTGCAGCCAAGTCCCATTAGACTCTGCTCCCTGGCGTGGTTATTTCCACCTCTCGTAGTGATCCAGCAGATCACCAACACAGATTTCAATGGAAACGCTGTAATACTTCATTTCACCTGTGGTGGTGCTGCAGGAAAATTGTGCGGTCAATATGCTCACAGCTGATCTCTGGGAGTCCTACCCGCATTACACCCTGGGATTGGTGGATCCTTGTAACCAAAGTGGCTTTTTGTAAAGTTGCTGCTTTCTGGTGGAGGATGTGATGCAGGGTGGTACTCTATATAGGACAGGGGTCCTTTTTAAGGTTGCACGTAAGGTTAACATTATGCAGTGAACAAGGACAGCGGTCTGTCCGAAACGCGTTTGCTATGTTTTCCTTTCTATCTTTTATCATCTGTATGTAAGATTCAGTCCTCTTTTGAGAAGCTGGTCCATCTCCATTCTTTTGGAAGGTACTCTATACAGCACCAAATTACTATTAGTACATACAGGCAGTCCCCAGGTTACGAACGGGATAGGGACTGTAGGTTTGTTCTTAAGTTGAATTTGTATGTAAGTCAGAACAGGTATATTTATTAAATGTAACTCCAGCACAAAAGGTTTTTTTTTACATTTGTTTTGCTGTCTGTGCCCCTGTTAAGAAGATTTCACCTAATTTTTACCTCATCTGCTGCTGTGGTAAGCTGGCACTTGTAGTTCCACAGCTAATACCTGCTGTGATACTTGGAACTACAAGTGCCAGCATGCCCCATCCGTTTGTAACTAGGGGACAGATGCAAGTCAGAACGTTGTAAGTCGAGGACTGCTTGTACTGTTAAATGTGACCTGTTCTGTAGACATGGGATCCAGGATTGATGCTCTTAAAAGGATATTTTTTTTAAAAAAAAGGGGCAACCAAGTCTAAGGATGATAATATTAAATTTGACGGAAAATTGGCTAAAAAAGCATTAATGGGCTGATTAAAATTTCAATAGAAATTACACGGGTAATCTAAGGTTTTGAGTGCTATCCAAAAGGGGATCAAGTGTCTCAACAACATTTCTCCAATTTGGAAAGCCACCCAGCGGGCGACAATTACAAAACTCAAAAGCTGATTGTATCAAGTTTCCTTGCCTACTGATGGAAAGCCACTCATTGCCTCCCTTCCAGCCAGCCAGTGTCGCTCTGCTCTGTACTGATGAGGGTCATCTGCAGATGGGTGATGCTGGCTTGGCTAATATCCCTTTTGCTTTCTAAAGACTCAGTGGGTCAAAAACAAATTGAGGACTTGTTACATCCAATAGAGGGTGCTTGAGCTTCTCAGCTTCTTCCCATAATTCCTTGTGATATATTGAAGGAAAGCTAAGACATGTGTAAGCAACAGAATAATTTTCATGTTTTAAGGTCGTCTATGAAACCAATCTAATCCGGCTTGTAGCGGTAGATTTATCAACTTTCCAATTAAACAAAGAGAAATTTAGCTGTCAGTATAGAGCGCTATCTGCAGACGAGCTGAACTGAATGCAAACAAGGCATACACATGTTATTAGGATAATGAACATAAAGTACATGAAAATAAAAACCGGCTCTAGTGCAAACATCATTATCTGCGAGTCAGTGAATAGGAAAATTAGAGAAGGCAAAAATATTTATGGGCGGGAGGGAGCTATATATAGTGTAGGTGAGCATTCAACAAATATAATTGAACTTTAACCAGTAGAAAGGAATCATTAGACTTTCACTAAGGATCAGGATGTGGAGTGATTGGCAGGAAACTACAGGCTGCTTCAACAGTAACAATGGCAGGATAGATAGATAGATAGATAGATAGATAGATAGATAGATAGATAGATAGATAGATAGATAGATAGATATAGGTATTAGATAGATATTAGATAGATACAGTATATAGATAAAGTAGAGAGATAGAATAGATAAAGTAAATATATAGATAGATACAGTAGATAGATAAAGTACCGTATATACTCGAGTATAAGCCGACCCAAGTATAAGCCGAGGCACCTACTTTTGCCACAAAAAACGTGAAAGCTTATTGACTCGAGTATAAGCCTAGGGTGGAAAATGCAGCGGCTATTGGTAAATTTCAAATAAAAATTGTTACCAATAAAATTACATAGGCAGTTTAATGTCCCCCATAGGCAGATACAGTGGTGGCCAAAAGTATTGGCACCTCTGCAATTCTGTCAGATAATACTCAGTTTCTTCCTGAAAATGATTGCAATCACAAATTCTTTGGTATTAATATATTCATTTATTTTGCTTGCAATGAAAAAAACACAAAACAGAATGAAACAAAAATCAAATCATTGATCATTTCACACAAAACTCCAAAAATGGGCCGGACACCCTCAGCCTAATACTTGGTAGCACAACCTTTAGCCAAAAAAACCCTGTGAACAACCGCTTCCGGTAACCATCAATGAGTTTCTTACAATGCTCTGCTGGAATTTTAGCCCATTCTTCTTTGGCAAACTGCTCCAGGTCCCTGAGATGTGAAGGGCGCCTTCTCCAAACGGCCATTGTGAGATCTCTCCACAGGTGTTCTATGGGATTCAGGTCTGGACTCATTGCTGCCACTTTAGAAGTCTCCAGTGCTTTCTCTAAAAACCATTTTCTAGTGCTTTTTGAAGTTTTGTTTTGGGTCATTGTCCTGCTGGAAAGCCCATGACCTCTGAGGGAGACCCAGCTTTCTCAAAACTGGGCCCTACATTAGGGTTTAAAAAAATTGTTGGTAGTCTTCAGACTTCATAATGCCATGCACACGGTCAAGCAGTCCAGTGCCAGAGGCAGCAAAGCAACCCCAAAAACATCAGGGAACTTCCGCCATGTTTGACTGTAGGGCCCGTTTTCTTTTTTTTTGAAAGGGCCTCTTTTTTTCCCTGTAAAATCATGTTGATGCCTTTCCCAAAAAGCTCTACTTTTGTCTCATCTGACCAGAAAAACATTCTTCCAAAACGTTTTAGGATTTCTCAGGTAAGTTTGGGCAAACTCCAGCCTGGCTTTTTTATGTCTCGGGCAAAGAAGTGGGGTCTTCCTGGGTATCGCCATACAGCCCCTTTTTTCATTCAGACACCGACGGATAGTAGGGTTTGGGACACTGTTGTACCCTCGGATTTGAAAGGGAAAGCTTGAACTTTTTTGGATGTTAGTCGAGGTTCTTTATCCACCATCCGCACAATCTTGCATTGAAATCTCTTGTCAATTTTTCTTTTCCGTCCACATCTACGGAGGTGAGCCACAGAGCCATGGGCTCTACATCTAGGGAGGTAAGCCACAGTGCCAAGGGCTTTACATCTAGCGAGGTTAGCCACAGTGCCATGGGCTTTACATCTAGGGAGGTTAGCCACAGTGCCATGGGCTTTACATCTAGGGAGGTTAGCCACAGTGTCATAGGGAGGTTAGCCACAGTGGCTATGGGGAGGTTAGCCACAGTGCCATGGGCTTTACACTTCTGGATGACACTGCGCACGGTAGACACAGGAACATTCAGGTCTTTGGAGATGGACTTGTAGCCTTGAGATTTTCTCAGGGTTCCTCACAATTTTGGATTCTCAAGTCCTCAGGACAGTTCTTTGGTCTTCTTTCTTTTCTCCATGCTCAATGTGGTCCACACAAGGACACAGGACAGAGGTTGAGTCAACTTTAATCCATGTCAAATGGCTGCAAGTGTGATTTAGTTATTGCCAACACCTGTCAGGTGCCACAGGTAAGTTACAGGTGCTGTTAATTACACAAATTAGAGAAGCATCACATGATTTTTCAAACAATACCAATACTTTTGTCCACCCCCCTTTTTTATGTTTGGTGTGGAAATTATATCCAATTTGGCTTTTATGACAATTCTTTTTGTGGTTTCCATTGAAGAAAAAATTAAATGAAGATAATGAATACCAAAGAATTAGTGATTGCAATCATTTTCAGAAAAAAAAATGAGTTTTTATCTGAAAAGAATTGCAAAGGGGTGCCCAAATACTTTTGGCCACACTGTATAGGCTGGTATAGGCAGTTTAATGTCCCCCATAGGCAGATATAGGCTGGTGTAGGCAGTTTAATGTCCCCCATAGGCAGGTTATAGGCATGTATATGCAGTTTAATGTCCCCCATAGGCAGATATAGGCTGGTATAGGCAGCTATATGTACCCATAGGCAGGTTATAGGCTGGTATAGGCAGCTATATGTTCCCATAGGCAGGTTATAGGCAGGTATATGACCTCATAGGCAGGGTATAGGCAGGTATAGGTCCTTATAGGCAGGGTATAGGCAGTTCTAGGCAGGTATACTTCCTCATAGACAGGCTATAGGCAGGCATAGGTCCCCCTAGGCAGGTTATACGCAGGTATATACCCCCAAAGACAGGTTATAGGCAGGTATATTCCCCCATAGACAGGTTATAGGCAGGTATATGTCCTCATAGGCAGGCTATAGGCAGGTATAATTCCCCCTAGTCTGGTTAAAGGCAAGTATAGGTCCTCATAGGCAGGGTATAGGCAGTTATAGGTCCCCCTAGGCAGGTTATAGGCAGGTATATTCCCCCATAGACAGGTTATAGGCCGGTATATGCCCCCATAGGCAGGTTATAGGCAGGTATATGCCTCCATAGGCAGGTTATAGGCAGGTATATTCCCCCATAGACAGGTTATAGGCCGGTATGTGCCCCCATAGGCAGGTTATAGGCAGGTATATGCCTCCATAGGCAGGTTATAGGCATGTATATTCCCCCATAGACATGTTATAGGCCGGTATGTGCCCCCATAGGCAGGTTATAGGCAGGTATAGGCAGGGTTTTAAAACACAAAACAAACATCTCGATCCCCCGCTGATCCGCCTCTCGGGTGCTCCGCTCCGTCTTCCCGACACAGAGCGCGTGATGTCATCAGGCCGCGCAGGCACCATGATGACACACACTGCCTGTGCCGGAAACTCCGGACAGCCGCGAGTTTGCGGCCGTCCGGAGTCCACTGTGGAACAGGGAGCATTCGCTCTCTGCTCCGCAGTGCTATCTCTTCACCTGTATGCACTCCGGAGATAGATAAAGTAGATATAGATAGATAGTGACATAGATAGATAGATATGGGATAGATAGATAGATATGAGATAGATAGATAGATAGATATGGGATAGATAGATAGATAGATAGATAGATAGATACGAGATAGATAGATATGAGATAGATAGATAGATAGATAGATAGATATGAGATAGAGATAGATAGACAGATAGATAGACAGACAGACAGACAGATAGATAGATAGATAGATAGATAGACAGCAGATAGAAATAAAATTCTATATTTTGCAGCATTTTACTGTGGTTTTCTCACAAAAAAATCCATTAAGAGAGTGGATTTAGAAAGTCATTCCGGCGAGCGCATTCATTCCTGTAACTGTTCCTCTGCGTCGATTCAACAGATGAAGCTCAGAGTTTAATTACAAAATGAACATTTAAGTATGATACTATTTAGCAGCAAAGCCTGGAAGTAAAGCGCGCGCGGCTCCGTGATTCAACATCTGAGGCTGGGAACAGCAGGCGGCACAGATGATGGATGTGTCAGCGACTATGATAGGAGTCCTCTGAATTCTGATGAGACCAGCCCCACAATGCCGACTAAGGAGGCTTATCGGAAAGAAAGAGTTTCTTCAACCCTATGGAGTATATTAAAACGTGAAAGCCGCTTACTGATACCTTCCCTATAGACGGAGATATGACTGGTTTAAGTCAAAGGCCCTCAGCTGCATGGGGTGTGTATGTCCTCCCTTATTTTTTGGGTTCCCTCTGACACACCAGACACATACTAACAGGTGATTGTTTGTCCCCAACAAAGACAGAGGCCAGCGAGACTAATGAAAGCTTCCATACAGTGCAGCAGCTTATATTGGTGAAGAACAGAAACAATAGTAAAGGCCTAAAGCCTGAAGCTCCACTACTGGGATATTGTGCTAAAAATAGGAGGAGAAGGAGAAGACTTTGTCATGAGCACCATGTATAGATTATCCCCACACATAAGGATTCCATCACAACAGTGTAATACAGAATGTCTCAGTAGTGCAGCCTCAGGCTTTGGACCTGTAACTTCACTCAATCCTATTTTAGTGTAGATATAAGATATTCAAAAACAGTTTTCACTTTTTTCTTTTTACACTTTCTTCTGGAAATTATCTTTCAATGAGGATTATAAAGAGCATTGCATTCATCAATAACCTATACCTATTTAAACACCAATTTGACCAACCTTGTGACCGGGAACCTGAACCCCAACCCTAAATTTAGCTCTAATCCGGACCAGAACGGTAACTTTAACCCTAAATTGAGGTTACTGGTCTCTAGGGCTTAAAGGGGTTGTTCCACTTTACACAATGATGGCATATCTTTAGGCAATGCCATCACTGTACCTGTCTCCAAAACAAGCCTCAAAACCTTTACGTTCTGAACAGAGAGGTGGTTAGGACTGTCCCATAGATATGAATGTTAGTTCCTACTTTAGCCAAGTGGCTCGATCATTGTCTATACTGGGATGATCCCTTTGGCTATGTTCACTCGGTGTATTTGAAGGGCGTAATTACACCCCGCAATTACGTCGTGTGGCCGGGGGCGGGGCGGGGGAGGGAGCGGGGGGCCGGCACCTCGCCGGCCCATAGACTTGCATTACCAGCGGTGCGTATACGCAGCTGGTAATTCACATGTCAATTATTATCTCCCCCCGCGGCAGATTCGCCGAGCAGGGAGAGGAGACGTCCAGTTTTAAGCCGTGTGAACATAGCCTTTGACTTATTGGTCCCATCGCCCCTGTTGCTCTCACTCTGACGTCACATCTGACTCTCTTTCAGTCTAACACACATGAAGGCACCATAAGGTGACATTGGACCAGAAATAAAGTCAAATGTGACATCAGCCAAAAAGAAACATAGCAGCCCAGCGCCCTAGGACTGGAGGCAACGGGGCCAGTAAGTTAAATCTTGCAGACCACTTAAAAAACCCTAAGCCTACTGCAACTTAGAGTTAAGATGGTTGGATTTTTTTCATTTTGTTTTTTTTTTTACCTGAATTTAAAGTAACCGCGGGGGACTAAAATTGAAGAAAAAGAAAAAATAAATTTTGAAACTAGAATTTTTTTTTTTTAAAAAAAGGATTAAAAGTTCAAAAATGTAAGTAAAAAAGAAAAAATAAAGTTTTAAACCAGAAAAAAAGTATTGAAAGTTCAAAACTCACCTTTTTGCCATATAACAAAAAACATAATACATTTTTTAAAGATTTAAACATAATTGGTATCATTGCATCCATAAAGGTCTAATCATAACATTAAATTATCCCATGTGGTCGACGCCGTAGAAAATAATACCAACAACAACACTGCAATTTTATGGGTCAATTCTGGTCCCCAAATTTTTTTTTTCAGAAAAGTAATCAGGATTGCACGAATCCCAAAATGGCAGCAATAAAATTGCTCTGCGTCTCACAAAAAACAATCCCTTGCTAAGGTCCATACATGGAAAAATTTAGAAAAAAAAAAGTTATTGGTTGCAGAAAATGGTGCTGCAAAGCAAATGAAAAAAAAGTTAAAAAAAAATAAAATAAAACAACGAAAACTCTAAAAATGTTGTATCATCAGAATTGTACTGTCCTACAGGATAAAGCTAACATGTCATTTATAGCACACAATGATTTCCTTAACACAAAACCACCACAAAAATAGCACAAGTGCATTGTCTTCCATGTTCCATCACACAAATCATTTTTGGGGGTTTGCAGTGCATGCTATGGTACTGTTAATGGTACCCCTGAAAATGACATCTTGTCCTGCAAAAAACAAGCCTTAATAGAACTATGAGAAGGGAAAATAGAAAACTTATGGCTCTTGGGAGGCAGAGAAGAAAAAACTCGACAAAAAAAATCCCTGCAAGTTGTGAAAGGAGAGCTCTGCCTGCTTTACTCCCAGCATCTGTAAAGATTCTTCTATGTATATATTATATAATTATAACAGAAATGATGCTAGTGGTGTATGCTAAACTCATGCCTCATGCCTCACTGCTGTCATATGTTTCAAGCGGATCTTAATGAAGCCCTAAAATTGGCGTTAAGTTTGTTGTCTATGGATAGCGGTTCCACTTTAAGTTGATGTACCATAGACTACATTACCAGACATAACCGGACCGTATCATTGTGTAGTAATTAGACTGACTCAGTATATTCACTTCTTACGCTTTGAAGAACACTGCAGCATGTAAATGAAACAATTAGAGCCGGCCTAGAGCTTTTAATGCCTTTTGCGATGACCTTCCATAGTGATTACTGGAAAGCCTGAGTGCAAAGCAGTTTTGCTGCACTAGTAGGTAACAGCTCTACAAGAACTCATTGCAATAGATACTCTGCTGTTGTAGAGTGTTACATCTTGGACATATACTAGGCACCTTGTTCTAAGTATTATGTACTGTGATATAGTGGTGATCTACACTGAGCAGCCTATATGTCTATTTATCTACCCATACATTCATCTATCGAGAAGTCCTAGAGTGAATTTTCTAATAACCTTCTATAGCAATTATGGAAAGCCATTGTACAAAGCAGGTTTGCTGCACCGGTAACATCCCTACAAGAACTCATTGCAATAGATAGTCCGCTGTTTTAGAGTGTTACATCTCGGACATATAATAGGCACCACGTTCTAAATTTTATCTCCCCATACATCCATCTAACCAGAAGTCCTAGAGCTTTTAGGGCTTTTCTTATAACCTTCTTTCTATAGCAATTATGGAAAGCCATAGTACAATACAGTTTTACTGTACCAGAAGGTAACAACTCCACATGAACTCATTGCATTAGATAGTCCACTGTTTTAGAGTTTTACTTCTTAGACATATGTTTGGCACCATGTATTATATACTGAGATATAGTGGTGATCTATACTGAGCAGCCTATATGTCTATCTACCCATATATCCATCTATCCAGAAGTCCTAGAGTGAATTTTCTAATAACCTTATATAGTAATTATAGAAAGCCATTGCAAAAAGCAGTTTTGCTGCAGCGGTAGGTGACAGCTCTACAAGAACTCATTGCAATAGACAGTCCGCTGTTTTAGAGTGTTACATCTCGGACATATATTTGGCACCATGTATTATGTATTGTGATATAGTGGTGATCTACACTGAGCAGCCTATATGTCTATCTATGTACCCATGCATTCATCTATGCAGAAGTCCTAGAATAAATTTTCTAATAACCTTCTATAGCAATTACAGCATGCCATCGTACAAAGCAGGTTTGCTGCACCGGTAAAATCTCTACAAGAACTCATTGCAATAGATAGTCCGCTGTTTTAGAGTGTTACATCTCGGACAAATACTAGGCACCACATTCTAAATTTTATCTCCCCATACATCCATCAAACCAGAAGTCTTAGAGCTTTTAGGGCTTTTCTTATAACCTTCTATAGCAATTATGGAAAGCCATTGTACAATACAGTTTTGCTGCACCAGAAGGTAACAACTCCACATGAACTCATTGCAATAGATAGTCCGCCGTTTCAGTGTTACATTTCGGACATAGCCTAGGCACTATTGTATATGTATTATATACTGTGACAGAGCAGTGATCTACACTGAGCAGCTTATATGTCTCTCTATCTACCCATACATCCATCCAGAAGCTTTAGAGGTTCCATTGATTTTTCAAATAACCTTCCATAGTTATTACTGGAAAGCCATAGTACAAAACAGTTTTGCTGAAGAGAAAGATAACAACTCCACATGAACTCACTGCAGTAGATGCTCCGATGTTTTAGAGTGTTACATCTCGGACATATCTTTGGCACCATGTTCTAAGTATTATATACTGAGATATAGTGGTGATCTACACTGAGCAGCCTATATGTCTACCCATACATCCATTTATCCAGAAGTCCTAGAGTGAATTTTCTAATAACCTTCTATAGTAATTATGGAAAGCCATTGCAAAAAGCAGGTTCGCTGCACCAGTAGGTAACAGCTCTACAAGAACTCATTGCATTAGATAGTCCGCTGTTTTAGCGTTTTACATCTCGGACATATCTTTGGCACCATGTATTATGTACTGTGATATAGTGGTGATCTTTACTGAGCAGCCTATATGTCATATTCTAAATTTTATCGACCCATACATCCATCTAACCAGAAGTCCTAGATATTTTAGGGACTTTTCTAATAACTTTCTATAGCAATTATGGAAAGCTATAGTGCAACGCAGTTTTGCTGTACCAGAAGGTAACAACTCCACATTAACTCATTGAAATAGATAGTCCGCCGTTCCAGTGGACATATCCTAGACACCATGTTATAAGTATTATATACTGTGACAGAGCAGTGATCTACACTGAGCAGCTTATATGTCTCTCTATCTACCCATACATCCATCCAGAAGCTTTAAAGGTTCCATTGACTTTTCTAATAACCTTCCATAGTTATTACTGGAAAGACATAGTACAAAACAGTTTTGCTACAATGGTAGGAAGCAACTCCATGTGGAGCCTCTGACTCAGACGTGAATATAGTGTAAGTTAAAGGGGTACTCTGGGACATACAGTCAACGTTTGGCTGATAGGGTTCTGACCTCGGGAGTCTTAGTTGCAGTACCAAATGTAGCCACCTTTGTATGTATGGCACTGTGATTGCATAAAGAATCAGCATCATTTGACACAAGCAGGCCCTTCACCACTACTTTATTGTGGTGACTGGTGATCATCGAAAACTGTACGTTAATGTTTAAAGGGGTTTTCCATCATTTATGGCATAGTGATAGGATATGCCCTAAATGTGTGTCCCAGAGGACCCTTGAAAACAGGGCTGTGGAGTCAGCAAGCCAAAGCCCCAACTCCGACTCCTCAATTTCCGAAACCTCCGACTCCCGACTCCGACTCCTGACTCCCTCATACACGGCGCATGTTTAAGTGATAACTTTACTGTAGTAAAATGGTAACATCAGGCTATTTATCACCTTATGATACAATAATCAAGCTATTTAGAACAGACACTGACAAGCAAAAGGGTAACAATATTTTGATCTTTTGAATGTGTAGAAGAGACCTTGGATCAGATTTTGGTCAAGATATGATTGAATCTGATTCAAGAGCCCAGAAGGATTCAGGCAGTGCTGAAAACCAAAGGCAGATTTCCCAAATAATAACAAAATAATAAAAATTAACATTTTGATTTTTAGGAGCAAAACAGTAAGAATGCAGTTACAGGAAAGAATCTGCAGAACTAAGCAGATGCTAAATACTTGCAAGTCCCATTTATGTATAAGATAGGTAAGATGACTGTACATAAAATTGCTCTTTGCACTGCATCAAACTAACTGGACCAACTTATTATATATTTTGGGAGTCGGTCCATTTTATGATGGCTCCTGCAAAATAGGCCCCGACTCCGACACCACAGCCCTGCTTGAAAATGGGCCTCTGAACCTTTCAGTGCAGAACGCAGAGGTGGTTGTGCATGCGTGGTACTCTCTATTCTGTTTTATGGCAGTTTCCAGTACAACCTAGCGAGGGAGCCCTGCACAGAAAAGCGTGAGGGCCCAGTCTCAATCTAATGCAGGTCAATCAATCCAGGTATGGGCCATTGGAGCTATATAATCTGCTCTTCTGCCACCTACTGTATTATAATACTGGTATGTAAACCCCTATATGTACTGGTAATGAATGAGATGAGTCTGATGGACAGGGTGGTGAATGGCCTGAGGCAATTGTCCACTTTGCCCTCCAATTACGCTCTACAACTCAACAAAAGAAGCTACAGGAGCAATAAATCCAAATTCCTTGCAGTGATAAATTGATAATATCACTAAATTGACAAACTGATCATGTCATCAAACGGATAAATTGTATTTTCAGAAATATCTACTGGTCCGGCTCAGAGACTGGCTGCCAGCTAGAAGCCATTAACATTTTATATAACAAGAAAATTAACTGAGAATCATTGTTCGGAGGAAGTTGTGTTCGTTATTGTTACATTTCACTGTGTAGTTAAATGGAAATGGAACAATGCCAAAATCCCATAAAGCACCCGACCATTGCGGGAACGAAGCAAGTAACCTGAGCGATTACATAGTGTACTCCGCTCAGCACGACAGCAGCATTATAAAAGCACTTAGCCTTAAAAGTTTTTCTCTGGGTTCGCCAAAATTAGACAATTTTTGTGAAAATCTCTCAGGTTCTCGTCTACTGTAACTGCTTCTCCTGGCACTCATTTTAACTCTTCTTTACCCTTGAAAGGTGAGTTTCACACTTTGTCACCTTCTGTAGCTCGATTATTAGATCTTTTATATACAAAAATATTGTCAAGGAGCAGGAGGACTCTTCACATACAATAAGGTGATGCAATTAGCTGTAGCTAGGTTTTCCTTAACTCTGAGCAAATTATTCACTTTCGAGCCTAAGGGTGGTCATACATGATCATGCTTGGTTTTGCCAAGCGTGCATGTGTCGTTAAGTAACTGCCACAGAACTCAATGGTTTCTGTGGAAGCAAAAGATGGGGCATATTGAACCCTAAGGGGATCTTGCGGATTAGCCCCATTTCACTAGGGCTAATCTGCTGCTCGACTATCAGATGTGTCCCTTCTTTTGCCCATATTATGGATTTGTAATCCATAGTGTAAAATAAAAAATCATGGCCCAGATACTACTCATGATTGATGGCACTCAGATTCCATGTGACACGGAATCCAACATGGGAACATACCCTGACATGCCATCTGAAATCCAACATTGGGGGAAAGTTGGTACAGACCATACACATTAGAAATTACTGGGATGGGCCAATATTTATCTAATATTTGTGGGCGCCTTAAACCTATATTTGAGTACCTTACCTGAGGCAGTGTAAGTTGTTTTCACCTCGTTGGGACCGCTAAACTACTGCCGAAGAAAATAACATTAAATGGATACCCAATTTAAGCAGCCCTATTGGACCCAACTTAAGTATGAAAAGAAGTTTTTGTTCTCTCTCCAATCACAAGCTGGAGAGAGCAGAAAGGTGGCTGCGTATAAGCATCTCTCTCTCTTTTAATTTCAAGGGAAGTTTTTAATACATCCAGGTGAGCTTGCTCGCAAGAAGACTAACCCCAATAGAAGATAAAGAAGAGAGCTGTGTATGTGTCGTCACCTCTCTGTTCATTTTCATGGGAGTTCTCAATACAGCCAAGTGAGTATACCCGCTAGAAAAAGAATAAGCTCAATAGAAGAGAATGAAGAAAGCTGTGCAGGTGCGGCCACCTCTCTGTTCATTTCGAGAAGCATTTTAAATACAGCCATGTGAGTATGCTCACTAGAAGAAGACTAACCCCAATAGAAGAGAATGAAACGAGCTGTGCATGTGTGGAAATCTCTGTTCATTTCGAGGGAAGTTCTGAATACAGCCAAGTGAGTATGCTCACTAGAAGACGACTATGGCTATGTTCACACGGCTTATTTGCGGGGCGTAATTACGCCCCGCAATTACACCGTGTGGACGGTGGCAGGAGTGGGGGGCCGACACCTCGCCGGCCCATAGACTATCATTACTAGTGGCGCGTATACACCGCTAGTAAATGACATGTCACTTATCTCCCCCCGCGGCGGATTATTACGGACTGAAATACATCCCATTTTAAGCCGTGTGAACATAGCCTAACCCCAATAGAAGAGAATGAACGAGTTGTGCATGTGTGGCCACCTCTTTGGTCATTTTGATGGGAATTCTCCATACAGCCAAGTGAGTATGCTCATTAGAAGAAGACTAACCCCAATAGAAGATAAAGAAGTGAGCTTTGCATGTGTGATCACCTCTCTTCATTTTGAGGAGAGTTCTGAATACAGCTAAGTGAGTATGCTCACTAGAAGAAGACTAACTCCAATAGAAGTGAGCTGTGCATGTGTAGCCACCTCTCTCTTCTTTGCGTTTGGCTCATTTCCATTTCCTAAACTAGAAGTTCAGTGATGGTAAAAAAGCCTTCACGCTGTTTGTGGCATGGCGACACATTGTTATTTTTATCTTTCCTAGCATTAGCAATCCATGTCCTAAAAGGATATCTGACACAGGTTTGTCAAAAGCAGAGAACTAGGTCATACATATTATAGAGGCAGATCTTGCGTCTTCTATGGGGGCTTTGATGAAAGTGAGACAATCCTGGTTGGTCCCATCCCTTTTACTAGTGGGTGGTAGTAATCTGTGCAAGAGATAAACTACAGTAAATAAACTGCAATGTTAACAAGCAATGAGGTGATTAATCAAACACCAAACCATTCTGTAAAGGATGGCAAAAGCCATCACCATTTCCATCACCATCTTGAGGGCCCAGTTTGATCTTTACAATGGGGGCTCCTTATGAAAGATTATATAACCATACCGTAGGACAACTGGATCTCCATGAAATTAGAAATAGTGCGCTGCTCGTGATAGTAGAGGAAGAACATCTAGATTTTATGCTCCGAGGACTAGTGTAAAACAATACATATTCAGAATTACATTGGGGAGATCAGTAGAATATATTATATGTCCCCTCTTCTATCATTTTTGCTAGAAGTAACAAACTGATTAGAGTGTATTCAACAGCTGGGACTCCCAACAATCATCTGTAATCTTCAGACAAGGATTGAGTGTACAAAGCTTTCATCACACGTAGTAATAGCCCCACTGGGTTGTCCAAGCAAACCCTGATCTGATGTAGGGCCACAATTCAAAGGTGGGCTGTTGGGTTTCTGTGCCAACTATCCAGTGTGCATAGGTCCCATTAAATTCCTGTTTTGAACATTGATGGCATATTCACAGGATACGGCATAAATAACTGAAAGATGCAGGTTCCTATCTGGAGAAGAGATGTGGGTTTCAGAGGTGGGACTCACATGTATCAGACATGTATTAAAGGGGTTTTGCCACTATCTCATTTCATACCTCCTGTATCCAGCTCTTCAGCTCTGTGTGTTCAGAAGGGGGCGTGTGTGATTTGTTTGAATTGCATACCATGTGACCCAGCAGGATGACATCACCAGGCCTTTCCTCTCTCTATTTAAAGAAAGGTCTGTTTATGTAAAGCATTGTGAGTAACTGACAGGTAATGTTTTTGCTTAACAGCACAAGGGTCCTAGGTTCAAATCCCTACAGGAACCAAACCTGTGTTGTTTTTTTCTCTTTATCATTGCACAGACCTGATTGAGGTTTCTTTTTTTATTTATTTGCACTGTTTGACTAATTACTAAGGAGAACAGAGGACGGGAGTAGAATGACAGCACCTGGGGTTTGAGCACTCAGTAGCTGCCTGAGAGGAGAGGTGATGTCTGAGCATGTCTGACCAGGAGTGAGGAGCTTTCAGCCCTGGTCGTATCTCCTGGAGACGAGCTGTAAACAATGGATCACTAAAGGAGCAGCTAAAACAAAAACAGTGCAGAATTTTTAATAATGATGTTTGTTATTTCATTTGCAAACTTCCCATGTCAATTTTAGGACCCTTGCTTGTCATTGTGTCAGAATGGAGTGAAGAAAATGCCTAGAGAACCCCTAATTTTATTAAAACCAATATTCCTTTTTTTTTAACATTCTTGGGGCTATTTTTATTTCCATAGTGAATAAGATTCAACAGACCATACAAGATTAGCCATACGTTTTGTACTTATAGAAGGGGCACTCTGATTGGTTGCTATGGGAAACAAAGTGAATTTTAGACCTAGACAGTTTTCATACATGAGGCCCTTATTGTCAAACTGGAATGCTCATCCATTAGTAATTTTATTTCGGTAGTCCTATGCAATTAAAAACTTCATATAAAATCTTGTCCTTTTCCAACTGTGATAGTAAAGAGATAAAACTCCTGAATGGCAGGGCAGACTAATCTCAGTTTACTGAAGTGGCTGCTTATCTGCATGAAGTCTCATTAAAAATAGTAGGTACTGACATAATGACTGATTATGAGCCCATGAAGTGGCATGAAACGCGTAAACCAGCATGTCTTTTGCTATGATTTTATTTATATTAATTGGGAATCAATAAATTGTGCATTTCATGATTTTGACACTTCCACGTGTGCTGCATATCTACTGACTGACATAATGACCGCTATGTTCCCTGGACAGGCCTAGATTAGACTAGGCTGGATGGACAATGACATGAGCAATACGTGAAAGGATAATGTGCTAATCTTTTTCCTGCAGTGAAGAAGTTTCCAGCTTTCATCACAACTATCAGGTCCTGTTGATAGTACTTAAAGAGAACCTGTCACATAGGTTATGCCCCACTTGCTGAGGGCAGCACAAGCTAGTGTCAGACCTGCTGTTTCCAGCGCTGTGTCCCTTATTCTGTAAGATGCAGCAGTTTCATAGCATTTGATGCGTAAATCTGGCAGAATGCAGCTTGTTCTGCCAGACAGGAGTACTGTTTATTCATGAGCGGGTGTCAGCCCCGCCCACCCATGACGAGCCCACCCACCTGTCATGTATTGACAGGTTTCTACCTATTCACAGTTATTGAGTGGGCGGGTTAGCCAAGAGTGGGCATGGCTAACAACTGCTCATAAATACACTGGACTCTTTTATGGCAGAGCAGGCTGGTAAACTGATTAGAGCACTAGATGCTCTGAAACTACAGCATCTTACAGAATAGGGACACAGCGCTGGAAACAGCAGGTCTCACACTAGCTTGTGCTGTCCTCAGCAAGGGGGGCATAATATATGTGACAGGTTCTCTTTAACTCTCTTGGGCTCTTAGTGGGCCTAAAAGAGAACTGTCAAGCATTCCTCACAGTTACTATCAGAGCACACAGAGGGGAAGGCAGAGAGATAAACCAGGAAGTCATGGACATAGGGGGACTTAGAAATTATTATTGAAATTAATTATTGAAATTATATTAAAATAAATATTTAATATTTTTATAAAAAATGTAAATAATATATTAGTCCCATATTGCTTGAAAATAGCTGAAAAAATGTTGATGGTCTTACCCATTTTAGTACCACACAGGTTTCATTAAAAGTAATGAATGGCCTGTGTATTGCATGGTCATGTTGGGTCTTCAAAGTCAACAGAGTCTCTTTGTAGCCGAGCTCTTCTAGCTAATAGATGGGCATTCAAAATAGAGGATTGCTTGTACTCACTATGGGGGACATGTATGAACCTGGCATACACATTGGGTGATATGTATGTACGGGGCTGTGCCAGTATTCTGGTGTACTTTCAGCCCCAAAACTGGCACAGCCCTGTTCTCCAGATGTATGAGCAGGCGCACACTACTAAATTAGGTGCATTATCGGGCGCCCGCGGCACTTTGTAATGCACCTGAGATGTGGGGGAGTTCTGGAGGAGTGTCGCACCACAACCGTATGATTCTACATATTTATGACTGTGAGGCTATGTTCACACGGTGTAATTGCGCCTCATAATTACGAGTTCAGGAGCTCATGCGGGGAGGGAGTGGGGGCTGGCAGCCCGCCGGCCCCATAGACATTAATTACTAGCGGCACGTACTCGCCGCTAGTAATTGACATGTCACTTATCTCCCCGCTCGTCGTATTGTGCGAGCGGGGAGAGGAGACGTAATCCATAGTTCTCTATGAGAACTGTGGATTACCGTAATGACTGGGACGTATTTCAGCCCGTATTTAGCGCAGTACGGCGCGAAATACGGACCGAAATACGGCCAAATTTAAGCCGTGTGAACATAGCCCAAGACGGCAAAACTGGCCGCATTACTGCTGGAAGAGCCAGACCAAGTTAAAAGTGGTTTAACTGAGCCTGAGTTGTCATTTTGGAGTTAGAAAGCCCCTAAATCTATGACCCACAGTAAAACAGGTTCATAGATTAAGGCGCATTCTACACTACTAATGCGCACAATAAAATTCATACATGTCGCCCCTAGTGTACGATCCGACAGTATGTATGAAAGTGTGTCACAGCCAGGGCTGTCATCAGTCATCTATTAACCGTTTCAGGGCCCCACACAGACAAATCAAATGGGGCCCCCACCCATTACTAGTTTCTATTTTCTAACATATCAGTGGACCCCTTTTTGATTAGGGCCCCTGAGAGAAGTACTGCCCATACTGCCCTATTGGCACCCCTGTTCACAGCACTTTATAAATGTGTCCCATTCTACACCAAAAGTAGTCTCAGCCACTTTGGAACTGGTGTTGATTTGTACAACAGTTTTGCGCCAAAATTTGGAGCATTTTTGGCACCTTGTATGACTCTGGCGCGACGCGCTCATGCATATTTGGTGCATTCAAAAATGGCCTGTCTGGCACAGATTGTGCAAAGATTTGGTGTACGATGGTTCATACATCTATAGAACAGGGCTACCGCAGTTTGTTCGGCTCAAAGCAGGCCAAAAATTGGTGCATGCAAGTTCATAGATGCCGCTCTATGGGCCACATGTATGAACCGGTTTAGATCTAAAACTCACTCTTTTGCCTATAGGTTACTATGGGCAAAAAAGTGATATTTAGACCTAAACAGGTTCATACATGTGGCCCTATGTTTTTTCTTACTAGACAACCCTTCTATATATTCATATGATATGAGATCTCACATCAAATATATTAACACAACACGATCACACACGATCACACACGCACATTTCATGTGCCACAAAAAAAAGGAAAACGCGGCACCACCGAGCGAATTTATAAATGCAAATTACGGATCTGATTTTTTTCCTTCTCCGCTAAATGTATCTTTCAAACAAAATTTAACTATGAAATGAAGAGCGATGGTGACAGGTGTTTATCACTAATCCTCCTTTATTAGATTTTTCTCCCCCGTTCACGGCTTTGTAGTTTACGACGGTAAGCAAACTTCTCCTGCCGCCTCATAAACAGGATGAGAAAATGTGGCTTTTTAAAATTCAGAAAAAAAACGTGGAATTAGCTGCATATGGAGGCAATAATAACCTCCAACTCCACAGTAACAGCTGCCTGTTAGAACTCGGCACAGCTGGAATAAATCTACTTACATGGTAAGCGTAGTGCGGAGAAGCAATTACTTCACCACCATCAGCTGCGGCTGCACATTTCCTTGTTGCATTTCTATTTAACAATTGTCACTGTTTCTATTCTCGGTTAGGTTTTTATAAATTATGCTACGTATATGTCAATGATTAAGGAATACTGCTTAGGGTATGTTCAAAAATTCTATGTGGTTTGAATGTGGAAAAAATGGAATTGCGCCATTTTTGCAAGGGTTTGGTTTTTATGGAATTCACTGTTCGGTACAGTTGACATGTTATCTGGATTCTGCAAGTTCGTACGATTCCGGTGATACCAAATTTGTGGAGTCTCGTTTAAGTACTAAATAGTTACATAGTTATATAGTTTGTTAGGCCGAAAAAAGACATGCGTCCCTCCTGTTCAGCCTATTTTGCTAAAATGTTGCTAGAGTGTTGATCCAGAGGAAGGCAAAAACCCCCATGAGGTAGAAGCCAATTGTCCTCATTTTAGGGAAAAAATTCCTTCCCGACTCTTATCTGGCAATCAGAATAAATCCCTGGATCAGCGACCCTTCTCCAGAATCCTGGTCACTAGAACTTGTTATATTATTACGCTCCAGAAATGTATCCAGACCCTTCTCCAGAATCCTGGTCACTATAACCTGTTATATTATTACATCTAGAAATGCATCCAGACCCTTCTCCAGAATCCTGGTCACTATAACTTGTTATATTATTACATCTAGAAATGTATCCAGACCCTTCTCCAGAATCCTGGTCACTATAACTTGTTATATTATTACACCTAGAAATGTATCCAGACCACTCTCTAGAATCCTGGTCACTATAACTTGTTATATTATTACATATAAAAATGTCTCCAGACCCTTCTCCAGAATCCCGGTCACTATGACTTGTTATATTATTACATCTAAAATTATCCAGACCTTCTCCATAATCCCGGTCACTATAACTTGTTATATTATTACATCTAGAAATGTATCCAGACCCTTCTCGAGAATCCTGGTCACTATAACTTGTTCTATTATTACGCTCCAGAAATGTATCCAGACCCTTCTCCAGAATCCTGGTCACTAGAACTTGTTCTATTATCACGCTCCAGAAATGCATCCAGACCCTTCTCCAGAATCCTGGTCACTATAACTTGTTATATTATTACATCTAGAAATGTATCCAGACTCCTCTCCAGAATCCAGGTCACTATAACTTGTTATATTATTACATCTAGAAATGTATCCAGACCCTTCTCCAGAATCCTGGTCACTATGACTTGTTATATTATTACATCTAGAAATGTATCCAGACCCTTCTCCAGAATCCTGGTCACTATAACTTGTTATGTTATCATGCTAGAAATGTATCCAGACCCTTCTCCAGAATCCTGGTCACTATAACTTGTTATATTATTACGCTCCAGAAATGCATCCAAACCCGTTTTGAACTCTGTTAGTGAATTCACCATGACAAGTTCCTTTGGCAGAGAGTTCCACAGTCTGACTGCTCTAACATCCCTTTCTATGTTTATGTAGAAACTTTCTTTCCTCTAGATGTAGAGGATTCCCCCTTGTTCTGGATACAGTCCTTGGTATAAATAAATCTTGGGAGAGATCTCTATATTGGCCCTTAATATATTTAAACATATTTATTATGTCCCCCCAAGCCGTCTTTTCTCTAAACTAAATAACCCTAATCTTTCTAATCTTTCTGGATATTGCAGTCCACCCAGTCCTTTATTATTTCCGTTGCCACCTTTGAAGCATTTCAAGTTCTACAATGTATTTCCTGTGCACTGGTGCCCAAAACTGTACACAATATTCCATGTGTGGTCTGACCAGTGACTTGTATAATGGGAGAATGATGTTCTCACTGTGTGCATCTATGTCCCTTTTAATGCACCCCATAATCCTATTTGCCTTGGCAGCTGCTGCCTGACACTGGCTGCTACAGTTAAGTTTACTGTCCACCAGGATTCCCAAGTCCTTCTCCAGTCACTTTTTCCCAGCGTTTTTCCATTTAACATGTAGTCATGTAATGGATTTTTCCTCCCCATGTGCATAACCTTGCATTTATCTGTGTTAAATCTCATCTATCACTTCTCTGCCCAGGACTCCAACTTATCCAGATCCCTTTGAAATAGAACATTATCCTCTATTGTGTTGATTACTTTACAGAGCTTAGTATCATCTGCAAAGCTCGATATTCTAAAATAAAATAAATATATTCTTTTTTAATGTTATCGTTGAGGCACCATTTTCTGTAACTTTTTTCAACTATAGACCTCAGTGAGTGCTCGTTTTTTGAGGGTTGAAGGGCTGTTGGTTTATTCGTACTATTTCAGCATACATGCGACTTTTTGATCACTTTTTATTTTAATTTTTCGGTACATGAAGGGCGACATGTCTGAAAAGAGGCGCTTCTACGCCAGTTTTAAGGCGCATTAAATGAGTGTATAATGCGCCTGAATAAATAAACCTGTCAAAAATCTGGCGTGTTCCTTGTATAGCATATTTAATGCGCCTACTTTAGGCACATTCAAAAGTGGCATGACTGGCATAAAATGGGCCTAGTTTTGGTGTACGACAGTTCATTTATATAGAGAATATGGTTTCAACAGTTTTTTGGTGAAAAATACACCCAAAAAATGGTGCAGCCCTAATGGGATATGTTGCCTGAAATGACCAAAAAAACCCATAATTTTATTGTTAGGATTTTTTTTTCCTGTACAGTATTCAGCGATGTGATATCTTAAAAAGATCAGACTTTTAAAGATGCAAAAATGTGTAACTTTTTAATTTTTTTTATTTGTAAAATGGCAAGAGTGTTTTTTAATATTTTTAATTTTTTATATTTTTAACCTTTTTTTTAACATAAGCAAAATGGATTCTTTACTGTAAGAGCAGTGAGACTGGAGAATTCTCTGCCAGAGGAACTTGTCAGGGTGAATTCTCTAACAGAGTTCAGAAACGGTCTGGATGCATTTCTAATAATATAACAAGTTTTTAGGGTATGTTCACACGATGTATTGCAGCGCGTACAATACCTGCCGCAATACAACGTGAGCTTCGGGAGCTCGCACCACATAGACATGTCACTTATCTCTCCGCGCGTACAATACAATCGGATTGTACAAGCGGGGAGAGGAGGCGTAATCCATAGTTCTCTATGAGAACTATGGATTACTGTAATTGCGGCATGCATCTCGCCCATATTAAAGCGCAAATACACAGCAAAATGCGCGCCGCAATTTCGCCGTGTGAACATAGCCTTAGGGTGACTAAGATCCTGGAGAAGGGTCGTTGATCCAGGGATTTATTCTGATTATCAGATTGGAGTCGGAAGGAATTTTTTCCCTAACATGAGGACAATTGGCTTCTACCTCATGGGGGTTTTGCCATCCTCTGGATCAACACTTTAGCACAACAGGCTGAACTGGATGAACGTCTGTCTTTTTTCGGCCGTACAAACTATGTAACTATGTACATGCAGTTTTCCGCGGGAACTTGACAACTAGGGGGCACCATATAATGCAGAAGGGTGTACAAAGATGAAAATCCAATTATTTCCAGCCTTTGGCAGGAAGTAATAGGAGCAGTAACATGACAGTGATGGAATCAAGTTCAGGGCCAGAACAATTCGTCAGAGGGCCATATTTTACTTTGTCCTGGAGGTTTTCCATCCTTAATATAGTGCATAGACATCCTGAGTCCTCCAGAGTGAAAGACACTATATGCAGCTGTTTCCACTGCCAGACAGAGTTCTGACCAAATAATTAATTTCGAACTATCTAATAAAATATTTGAAGATACTTTTTTTTTAAATCAAATGTGGGTTGATTTATGACTACTGTTAGTAAAAGACACGTCTGAAAGGTTGAGCTTTCAATATACCTGCATTTTACATATAAAATGCAATTTACATATAGCCCAGAGCTAAATTCATAATTCTGCTGGCTGCAGCTGGAATCAGTCAACAAGCTTGCTGACAAACTCACCAATAATACTTTATTAGGACACTAAAAAAGTCTGATATAAAAGTGATGCTTCCCAGAATGCAAATCATTCTGGAAAGCAAGCTCTGTGCAGACATAAAGCTGTCAATGAAGGCTGGGAGATTTCAGCTCTGAAACCTGCGGAATTGTGAATGCAGCTCTGAATAATATAGTAATACAAACTGTATAGTACAAGATAAAAACAGGCACTCCCCGACTTACACTGTTCCGACTTACATCTGTCCCCTAGTTACAAACGGAGACTTATGGGGCATGCTGGCACTTGTAGTTCCATGTTCCACAGTAGATAGTGACTGTGGAATGACAAGTTCCAGCATGCCACAGCAGCACATGAGGTAAAAACGAAGTGATCTCTTCTTAACAGGGGCACAGACAGCAAAACAAATGTAAAAACCCTTCCCTGCACTACCCAAAGCTGAAAAAAAAAATGTTGTTCTGGAGTTACATTTAATAAATATACCTGTTCTGACTTACATACAAATTCAACTTAAGAACAAACTTTCAGTCCCTATCCCGCTCATAACCCGGGGACTGCCTGTAATACCTTGCATTTAGGAAGTTACTCAAATTCCAAAGTAATTACATTCTGTATGTAAATGGCTGTTCAAAGAAGAACTTATCTTTTAAGTCCATTTATTTTTCACGTAATTGACTATTTTTCTAAACTTTGATGATCATCAGTTATTGATATAATCCATGCATAAGCATTTTTTTGCTTTCCTTTGTGAAAAAAACAAATGTATCATTAATTTCTAGAAAGAGACAGGCAACTGCGGATGATTTCACTAATTGGCAAGAAATCCTGGACTGAAGTTCTAAAAATAACAATATATTAACGTTTGGGAGTTAGAACACAGAACTGTCCCAATTATTGCTAATCCAGGAAATAAACAAGTAAAAAATGGCAAAGAAAACAAGTGGATGGAAGACGATTCAGGTAAACAATGTGAATGCGATGGGCGTACCTGGAAAATAACTGCGACTAAATACGAGCTCGTTGAATTTGAACTTTAATTAAATTTGACCCCCTGGGTAAACTCAGTTTACTGAATTAGCAAAACGAGTCACCGTATGGGTATCAATGAGTAAAGTATCTGGAAAGAAAATATCATTGCAGGATAATAAGACAGGGCCTGGATATTGTGGAGTCTATAGAACCTCCTACCAACAGTGGAGGCTCCTATCTCTAATATGGCACTATATTAAAGGGGTTTTGCCACGATCTCATTTCATACCTCCTGCATCCAGCTCTTCAGCTCTGTGGATTTTATTTCTCTTTATCAATGCACAAACCTCATTGAGGTTCCTTTTTTTATTTGCACTGTTTGACTTATTACTAACTAGTCCAAAGGACAGGAGTAGAATGACAGCACCCGGGGTTTGAACACTCAGTAGCTGCCTGAGAAGAGAGGTGATGTCTGAGCATGTCTGACCAGGACTGAGGAGCTCACATCCCTGGTCATATCCCCTGGAGATGAGCTGTAAACAATGGATCAGTAAAGGAGCAGCTAAGACAAAAACGGTGCAGAATTTTTAATAATGATGAATGGTGAAAATGTTTATTATTTAATTTTCAAACTTCCCATGTCAATTTTACTTCGTGGCAAAAACCCTTTAACCTATGCGAATTAGGAAAGGGCCAAAGGGGAAAGAGAATAAAACATGGATTCAAATAGAGAATCCAGATGTCAAGCCCCAACCCTCAGAGATATGACGTTTTTTGACACAAACACCAGTTTTGTATATGGCCTATGGTAGGTAGGATCCTGTTGGAGCTTTGACAAAGTGGCTCAGGAACTTTAGGTTAGGCCTCTGGGAATAATAGGATACTTGTAGCCCAACATGGTTAAAGTGAGCCCATCACATGAATGAGGTTTTGCCATGTGGTAAAATCCCTCCGGAGGCTAGCACATAGCTCACTACATGCCAGCCTCAGAGAAGGGTACAGCTCTCCCCCATTCATGTTCATAGAAGCTCTGAATACACCCCTGTGCCTGGATATATTCAAAACGCCCATAGAAATGAACAGGGAGAATTGTTCAAGCTTGGCCATCTCCCAGTTCTTTGAACGAGCTTTGGGATGGCATCACAAGAGATATTACAGGATGGCAAAACTCCTTTAAAGATACATTCAAATCTGCAGGTACCATGCATTAGACCAAAGTCAGCTGACAAGATTAGAACTAGTGGAACAAGTTATTTATTCATTTTATTCTTAGGAGTCCAGTGGGTGGACCTTATTGTATAGGGAAAACTGAGTAGAACCACCCACTGCACTCCTGTACCTAAAATGAGCAGAGGTTTAGATGAATAAATTACCGGTTCCATTTAATCTTTTCCCACAAATATATATATATATATATATATATATATATATATATATATATATACTCAGCTTCTTCTGCTCCATGTGGTGCCCACAAATTAGACTTCAACCTGACGGTTCCTTTTAACAAGCTGATGCAAGGTCATTCACAATACTGATTCACTTCCATGGGGCATGACTGTTGATTTGTGCCACAAAGCCACCCATGCATCCTGCCATGAATTCCCCATCAAAGTTGAACCCCCAACTTGTCGGGTCATCTAGTGCAAACCTGAGCACAAAGATGTCTTTGCTCCTAAAAATATAATTGTCCCAAAAATATTACTGCAATGGGGATATGACTGAAGATTTGTACCACCAAACCCCAACTATGCAAAATCCTCCCATGACTTGTCCATCAAAGTTGAACCTGTGAAACGCACGGGGTCATCTAGTGCTAACTTGAGCCCAACAATGTCACCTTTTTTTATATTCAAGACACTTCACTATGGCTTTAGGACTGCTAAAACTGACAAATCTAATGTAACGCTCCTCTGAAGCCTGAGATATGAACAATAAAACACCTAACATATCAATATTCAAAAGTACAATAAAATTGGAGATAAAAGTTAAAAAGTTATGGAACTGTTAATACATTATTCAACATATATTTCTACGTCACATTATAAAATATGCAAAACCTCTTGTAAATAACGGCACGTTCCTTTGAAATCCACTTAAATATTTTGCGAGACTCCAGATATATCAGCAGTAAGACCAATTTAACGACATGTAATCTCATATACTTACACTATCTCGTAACAGCAGTATATTTCTTTTATACCAGCAAGCAATATTTACTGCATGTGTCGCCACTAAATCCTATTAAAAATTAATCGTGATATCTTATCCTCCTGTATGAGAGTCTCCTGTCGTATCAGGTGACATTGCGTCGCAGACCAAGGTGACATATCGATCGCTCTACGCACATACAGGATTACATACACCCAAAACAATGTCCAGCAGGAAACCTGATCCCTGCAATTGTAATATGATGAGAAATGCAATTGAAAGGGTGTTCCCACCATGCACTCTGGTGCCCTAGGATTTGTCTTGAAACTGTGATAGGTGTGGGTCCTACTGTTGAGATCTGCACCTATCTCAGGAATGGGCACCAGAAACTATTGGCTCAAAATAGAGAGCCGGTTGTGCTTGCGCATGACTTACCTTACTGTTTTATGGGAGTTCTGGGTAGAGCTGAACAAACCGCTCACCTGTACCCGGAACTCCCATAGAACGGAATGGAGAGTCGTGCACTAGCGTGACCAGCTGCTCATTCTGAGCCCAGACTTTTTGGGGCCTGCTCCGGAGATAAATGCAGGTTAGAGATGGGACCTGCACCTATCAGACTTGAAAAACATATCCTAACATTATGCCCCAAAAGTCTAGGGTGGCAACACCCCTTTAACTCCTTAAGCACCGGGTTAAAAAACCAAAAACTTTTTATTTTTTTAAAGGTTAATGAGTTTTTTTTTAATTGAAGAAATTTTGCATTTTTGGGGGTCATATTTAGGTTAGCAAATACATTACTGTGGAATTTAAAAATTTTTTTTTTACAGCATGAACATAAAAAAAGTGTTTTTCTGTATTTCACATTTCACGCTAAATAACCTGTTAGATTGATTCTACAGGTTATTAAGGTTGTGTGGATACCTGATATGTGTACCTTTTGTGTGTGTGTAATGTATGCACAATTATTTTTGTATTAAGGGTTTTTGGATGCATTTTTTGTGCAGCAATGTACAGCATTAATTGCTGTGCCTTTCTGTACAAAAAAACGCATGTAGGTTTTTGATTCGGTTTTCGGATGCGTTTTTTGGGATGCGTTTTTCGTGAAGAAAGGCACAGCAATTAATGCTGTACATTGCTGCACAAAAATGCATCCAAAAACGCATCAGAAATGCACCTGTGTGTGAAAGCACCCTAAATGTTTATTTTATTATATGGGTGCTTTCACATGGTGCTTTTTTGGTGTGTTCTTTGATGCGTTTTTTTGTGCGGTTTTTTTTTGTTGCAGAAATGCACAGTAATTTATGCTGTGCATGTAAGAAAAAAAACACATAAAAAACGCACCATGTGAAAGCACCCTTTATTTTATTTTTTTTTCTACTTTTTTATGTTTTGTTACTATTTTTTTATCCCGATAACTATTTAACACTTTTATTTAACACTTTTTCACACTTAGTAATGTATTAGCATATTCACGTATGCTAAAACATTAGTGTGCCCTGACTGCAGACTTGCTATACAGGTAGCCCTAGGGCCACTTTGGATCACCTAGGTTGACTGTACAGGCATTCTTTGGGCTCCATCAGATCACCGAGAGTCCCAATGAGCCCTTTGATTATGCTGCAGACCACAGCAATCAAAGAGTTAAGTGCCAGGGATCGGAGGTTTCCTTCACTTTCTGGTGCTTGCAGAGACTGCTCTAGGAATAGGAGCCACAAAACTCCGTTGTCTGCAGCGACGTCTTTTGGTGTTGCTGCAGACAGAAGACCTGTACCACCTGATGTCAAAAGATGATGGGCGGTCATTAAGGGGTTAATGTATATGATATGGTTTGGAAAACAGTTCAAATGAATTTCTTTCTGCATTGTGACGGCCGGCATCCTATGGCAATGGCCTCGAGATGACTCCAGTCCAAGCCATTTAGTCCCGTAGGTGCTGCGGTTAGTAGGGACCGCTACATCCATGAGGTTTGGCTCTTTGGCACCCCAACAGCTTGGCACTGAGAACTACAACAAGCCCTCATGTCCAGGAAGAAATAAACAAAACGAATGGGCCTAGGGGTTGCAGGAATACTTCAGACAAAACGGATATATTCGGCCTCATTTGTCAAAACTGTAACATTGTCTTTATTGCCCATAGCAAAAGGCGCCGTGGTTGCGTAGCCACTTCTGCATTCAAAATTGGAGTTTCAGGTGCCTATTCTGTATGTAGGTGAGGGGACCTATTTGACATTGTTGGCATATCCAATCAATATTCCATCAATCTCTATGATGACAAACCCCTTTAACAATTGCCCTTTCACCATCCTATATGGCTGCGGTTGTACAGCCACTTCTCCATTTAGAATGGGATTTTTGGGGGCCTGTTCTGTAGATAGGTGTGAGGTCCTATCCAACGTTATTGGCATATCTTATCACCACCACCTTCTCCACCTTCTATGGCTGCGGTTCACAGCCACTTCTCCCTTTAGAATGGGATTTTCGGGGGCATGTTCTGTAGATAGGTGCGGGGACCTACCCGACGTTGTTGGCATATCTTATCACCTCCACCTTCTATGGCTGTGGTTGCACAACCACTTCTACCTTTAGAATGGGATTTTCGGGGGGCCTGTTCTGTATGTAGGTGAGGGGACCTATTTCACATTGTTGGCATATTCCCTCAATATTCCATCAAACTCTCTGAAGTCAAACCAGTTTATCCATAGCCCCTTCTCCATCCTAGACGGCTGCGGTTGCACAGCCACTTCTCCCTTTAGAATGGGATTTTTGGGGGCCTGTTCTAGAGATATGTATGGAGACCTATCCAACGTTAATGGCATATCTTATCACCACCACCTTCTCCACCTTCTATGGCTGCAGTTGCACAGCCACTTCTCCCTTTAGAATGGGACTTTCGGGGGCCTGTTATGTAGATAGGTGCGGGAACCTACCTGACATTGTTGGCATATGTTATCACCTCCACCTTCTATGGCTGCGGTGGTACAACCACTTCTCCCTTTAGAATGGGATTTTTGGGGGCCTGTTATATAGATAGTTGTGGGAACGTATCTGACGGTGTTGGCATATCTTATCACCTCCACCCTCTATGGCTGCAGTGGCATAACCACTTCTAACTTTAGAATGGGATTTTCGAGGGGCCTGTTCTGTAGATAGGTGCAGGGACTTATCCGACGTTGTTGGCATATCTTATCACCTCCACCTTCTATGGCTGTGGTTGTACAGCCACTTCTCCCTTTAGAATGGGACTTTCGGGGGCCTGTTCTGTAGATAGATACGGGGACTTATCTGACGTTGTTGGCATATCTTATCCCCACCATCTTCTCCACCGTGATGTTTGCGCTTGCGCAGCTACTTCTCTGTGTTACAAGCTATGATTCCTTGTAGGGAATCACAGGATGGACTCTCCCTGATGACACTGTCTCCACACTATCTATCCCACATACCGGAGTGCTTTATGTCCCAGTGATTGTAGCAAGGAATTTCAGTCATACATCCTATTTCATGAAACATCACAGAAGTTTCCATTCTCGGCATGGCAACAGCGAACTCATTGTTTCTCTGGACTCAAGATATCCTTGAAATGGCAAGACGTGCAAGGTCTATTTGCTTTGGAAAACGCCGGGTTGTAATGAGTATCATCACGAAGTGGTTGTTTCTACAAATGATCTTACAAGGAACTTTGCTCTTTTCTATTAAACCATTGCCTGGTCTTCTTTACAGCTAAGAGAGAGATAGCATCTTGGGAATAACCCTTATATCTGCCGTGATACGGTAATAAGTCACAAAAGCGTTACTTTTAAGTCGTCTCTAAATTTCCGCCGAAAGAAATCATCTCGAATGGTTGGGTCATGAGGCTACCTGTAACACGGTTAATTAATCAATCAATATGCACACGGATAATGAGACAAGCAAAGGGCTGGAGATTTATGCTCACAGTGATTGATGTGTATCATTTACCTCGCCATGACTTTCACATTTCTAGTGATTTGGGAATTGAGATGAAAAGATGCGGGAGCCAGAACTGACAAATTGTATTTTTTTGAAGGCTTGGAATGAATTTATTAACTAAAAGAAATAAAAAAAAAAATTCTGAAGCCAACCGGGTGGGAAAAATCCATTTGAAATTAAAATTTTCTGAGTCTAATTTCTCAGAGTTAAAGGGGAATTCCAATTTCACTGATTAGCTTCAAACATGTAGGTAAGTAGAACTAATTACCAAATACACTGCACTTCCAATTTAGCTTCATTTCAGAGCTGGAGCAGTTCTTATATCCTTCTTGGTTACACAAGTTTCTCTAGTTACCGACCACCACTCTTTGCACTGGAAGTGGTCGGGCTTGTGACTTCAACTGTGACTTCAGGGCAAAGCTGGCTTCTTAGTCTTTGATCTTTTCTTACTACTGAGAAAAACTTTAACCCTTAGGGTATGTTCACATGGCTTAATTGCGGGGCGTACTGTACGCCCCACAATTAAGCCGGGTCTTCGGGAGTTGCACTGATCGAAAGCGCCGCAAATAAATGACATGTCAATTATCTCCCCGCGCATACAATACGAAGTATTATACGAGTGGGGAGAGGAGGGGTAATCCATAGTTCTCTATGAGAACTGTGGATTACCATAATGATTGGTGCACATTTCGCTCGTATTAGAGTACGCTCTAAATATGTGGCGAAATGCGCCCCAAAATAAGCTGTGTGAACATACCCTTAGACCTCAGAACAGCTGTGTACCGTCCTGTCAGGTCTGCAGAGAGTATCTATGTGTTATTACATAATAAACTAATCAACAGATAACAGTGTGTCCTGGCAGCATGTATGTTTTCCTTTCTCACTAGCAGCTTTATTTGATTATAAATACAGCTCTACTTGGTTATATTTAAAGCCAGACATATGGTTTGGACAGTTATTGTTTTTCACAACCTCTCCCTCAGTTTGTGTAACAGTTACAGCTAGAAACAGGAGCTAGGAGAGCTGAAATGTTGGTCTCTGCTGTAGAACCACCCACAGCTGGTGGGAGCCTGAAAAGGCTGTTAGGACTGACAAGATCTGGATGGGACAACCTCTTTAATGCCCAACAGCATGGAGAGAGGTTATGAGCTGAGATGTGGAGAATTTCAGGAATTTGAATAGGCATAATGCAAACCTTAATTTCCCTAGTGGGGGCACCGCAGGGGAATTGGGCAGTTACTGCATTGTTCTTCTACAGATTACAGCTGTAGGTCATAGCTACAGAATACCTTATCAGCTCATTTTTAGGGGAGTCTTTTTTTTCCTACGGAGGCACTGAGAATGCACAACAACTTTAAAGCTAAAATAAAGGTATCAATCAATTTTCATCCATCTGGTGTGAAACTACAATTCCCACCACGTATTGCTACCAGTCAGCCAGCCAGCGCATGGTGGGATTTATAGATCTTTACATGCAGGAGGTCTATGAATTGTGAACCAGACGTTTTACAGATAACAAACATGTAGACAAAAAGCACATAGCAAGTTTGCCCGTTTCCATATCACGGCTTGGTTTCCAACGCCCATCGGCAACAGATGGATCAAAGATTTATGAGCAACAGTGAAGAACATATTTCGTTATTTAAAGGAGTCTGGGGTTAGAAAAACATGGCTGCTTCCGGAGACAGTGCCACAAGTGTCCTTCTGTAACCCTATTCACTTCAAAAGGAGCCGAGGTGCAATACCAGGTGCAACCCCTCAATTCAATCATTTTGAGATGTTCTCCAGTCAAAACTCTATCAAGACAGACGAATGTCTAGGAGCCAAGTGTTTAAGGAATATTCCCAACTGGCCGGCTGCAGGAAAAGGAGAGCTCAACATTTTCGATTTCTCATTTCACTTCTTTGGGAATTAAGAGAACAGCCTAGCACTTTGCATGTATGGCCAGATCCCCATTCCCTTTACTAAATTTCAGGTGGGAACATCCCTTTACGGAACCATAAGGGCAACCCCCAGGACTATAGTGTGGAACCTTAAATGGTACATTTGGGTTGGACCTTGTCCATTATCCCATGAAGCCAATCTGAGCAAGACTGGACTCTCAGCTCCATTATAATATCAATAAGATAATAACTTGCCTGAGGGGTCTGCCACCTTTTTCTATGTACTAACAGGCAAGTAATATGGATGACCGTGGTCACAAGTATGTTAAGCAGTGGCCCAGTTTAACTTGGTCTTATCCTTCATTTCAATGGGTAGGGAAAACCTCTGAAGGTCCTACCATGGTAGAGAATCAACGAAACCCAAGAAGTGTCAAGTCCTCCAGTCCCAGGAGGTTATGCGGGTACCAGAAGGGGGCTGCTTTCTTCTATGTACGTTCGTGGTGGTAGTATGATCCCAAAAAGTCCCTACTTTTGCTATCAAACCTTAAATACTGACAAACATTCAAATCAAAATTCGGACACTTAAAGGGGTTGTCTCACTACATTGATTCATCTCACCTCAGTCCTGTTTTCTTGGTTTCACTTTGAATTTAGGGACGTGTTTACTGGCTTCCACTAGGCTGCAGTAGATGCCAGGTCTGTAGCTATAGCAACCAGTGCTGGCAGCCTATCATGAGAGATCAAATAGGTCTGTATTTATAGTGACCTGAGGAGCTGATGCATCCCATACAGGAGAGGATATCTCAGAATAGGTAGGACACTGTTAATGGACACATATTGCAAAGTGACTTGTTTTTGCAAGATCTTTAACATAAAAAGCAACAATCCTTGTAGTGAGACAACCCCTTTAAGCCCCATTTTTGAAACATCAGAAAAACCCCTTAAAGACAAGTGAATGCCATCTTTTGGTCATTATTTACTCAACTCTTCCCAGGTTATGGTCCAGTGCTCAAGGCCATCTTATCCATTGGGCACACTAAGCAGTTGCTTGGGGGAACCACAAGTATAAGGTCCCCAGATGGTGAATGTATGTCCCAGGAATTCAAGACACATGCCCTGAATCCCTGGGTCTGCATTGCTTATTTCACTTTTTGTGTGTTCTGAGGATGTGCAAACAGTTAAACATCATGATGGAGCCATCCGCTCCCCTCCCTGCCAATTAGTTTCCTAGGCTTCAGGCTGACTACAAGACATCAAAGGGGTGTATAGACTTAGGGGGTGTTATTACATTTGTGTGTTTATGGGTGGTTAGAGACATAGCCTCATGTGATGTCATGCTCGGACATAGCTATGCTCGGGGGCCAAAAATGCTGTTAAAGGGGTTGTCTCACTATATTGATTCATCTTACCTCAATCCTGTTGTCTTGGTTTCGTTTTGAATTCAGGGGCGTGTTTACTGGCTTCTACTAGGCTGCAGTAGAAGCCAGGTCTGTAACTATAGCAACCAGTGCTGGCAGCCTATCATGAGAGATTGAACAGGTCTGTAGCTATACTGACCTGAGGAGCTGATGCAGCCCATACAAGAGGGGATATCTATGAATAGGTAGGACACTGTTAATGGACACATATTGCAAAGTAACTTGTTTTTGCAAGATCTTTAACATAGAAAGTCCATTCTTGTAGTGAGACAACCCCTTTAAGATGGCCCTTCCCAAGACTGTCCCGCCAAAATGGGGACCTTCTTTATGCACACCCTTGCTAGCTAGATAACTAAAGGGGTTGTACAAGATAAAAAAAAAACATACCTGCTTTATACAAACAACAGTGCCATACATGTCTATAGGTTATGATTGGTATCGTAGCCCAGCTCCATAAGGGTCAAGGGACTGAGCTGCTATGAGACACGTGACCGGGCCGCCTCACTTTTTTAAGCTGTCAAGACATCCCGGCCTGTGTGCGCACAGAGAGAGAGAGGAGGCCCTGGTTCTTGTCCTGTCACAGCTCGTGTACAGAAGTAAGTTGTTAAGAAAGAGGTCTGTTCTCTTGTAAATGCATTTAGCTACGACTGAATATGAGTCCGGGCCCCTCCTCGCTCTGCTCAAAGTGTGGCTGGGCACCTCCTCCCACAACGCGACCCCTCCTAGCCCTTCTCAAAGTGCCGTCGGGCCCCTCCTCACTCTTCTCAAAGTGAGGCCCGGCCCCTCCTTCCACAACGCGGCCCCTCCTTGCTCTTCTCAAAGTACGGGCTGGGCCCCTCCTGGTTCCTCCCACAGTGCAGCGCAGCCGTCCGTGAAACAAGGGGGCCTGCTATCACCGGGCCCCCTTGTTTCACTTTTTCCTCCGGGCCCCGTACAGCAGTACCGGTAGTACTGCCTTTACGGCGGCCCTGTGTGGACAGCCATGTTTTTCTAATCCTGTACAGTATAACCTCTATAAACATCAAATAGAAAAACTACCCGGGACAGTTCAATAGTCCTACATCACTAAAGAACATTTATAGCTAAATAACCGAAAACAACTCCACAAAGACCGCACTATCAATGCAAGTGGCCATCTTTATTAACGATTCCTTCTATAACCCGTCCTAAATCTGCAAAGGGAATGCAGATTTCCATAAATCACACTCGGTCCTCAGCCAGGAGAACAAAGTGTGTTTATGACAGTAACTAATCCTCCCATGCTGAATATTCAACGCTCTTCCGAACCGCTGCAAACCAAACTCCTAATCATCCCCCTGCTTCATTAAACAAGAGCGGAATAACTATAAAACCTTATAGAATAAATTTCCTCCCAGCTGCCCTTCAATTTGATCAATAAAAGTTGGAGCAAACCATGGAAATCTATTATGTTAATGGCGGTATACAAAGGATGGATAACGATGGTCTAATCTGGCCGCCGCGTTGTAATGTGTCCTCGGGATTAGGGACAGTCACATCCCAACAGGAATAAAAGGTTTAAGAAGGCCAGTCAACGCACTACACACATAATAAAGTGCAAATCAATGTCACATAATTGCCTGAGACGGCACTGTCTGAATGTATCCAAGGTTGGAAATATGCGCCATTAGTATTACGTATTTCTAAGCCATATGATAATTTACCAAGCGGAGAGGGTCATTTTAAGCCCGTAAACAAATATCAGCATTAAATACATAAAAAGCGTCAAACTCAATTATTCCCTTTGTGGAGAACCATTATTGACTTATACAAGGTTGATTTGCCTGTGAGATTTTAAAGGACAAATTTACCTAAAATAATAATAATGTAGCATAAAGGCCATCACATGATGACATTGGTAGAACTCTGATCCTTCTTTCCATTCTGCTGTCGGAGATTCGGGAGCTCTCAATAGACATTATATTAGGGCTGTATAATATACCAAAGTTCTTCTGGTGGGCTGCAACAGATGTAAGAACGGTGAATGGTGCCCATGGCAAATAAGGAACCCTCTCCCCAATAGAAAATTCAGTCCACTCCATACCTCCTTGCTCCCCTTCCTACCTGAGATAAAGTGGCACCTTGGGCGGTCACTTACCTTGACCTACCCGTTGTCCTGGCCCTGAGTAGCACATTTGCAGCACTCTCCGTTCAATTTTATGGGAGTTCCAAATACAGCCGAGCACATGCTTGTTTTGTCTTACTCAGAATTCCCGTAGGCGATAACGGAGACAACCGCGCATGCGCGATATCTCCATTCTCTGTGGCTGGATTGTTAGGAGATTCAATAATGCTTATAAGTAAAGCCACCGAAACTGCAGAACTTCGTGTGTGTGACAGCAGCAGTATGGAGGGTGTGTGGACCTTCTCAGAGAACAGCTGACTGAGGGGAATATCCACAATAGTGAGTGGTTGAGCAGAGCACTGTTGCTGTAAAGATTTTTTGGAGAGGAAACGTTTTTAGAGTGACTCTGTAAAATGGGTGATAAAAAGAAACATAACATCAATCAGAACATAGTGGGTGACATGTATGAAACCTACACGCCCGTTCTAGGAGTGTAGAATGTGTATGTATGACCTTATCGTAAGTGGGTTCGTAAATTTAACATGTGCTATGTCTTGTATAACATAGTCAACATATCTTTGGTGCAATCAGAACTGCCATGCCTGTTGCAAGTTTTGGCATACGACTGTTCATACATCTATAGAACAGGGTAACGGCAGTTTTTGGAGCAAGATATGCCAAAAAAATGGTGCAGCTCCAATCATAAATATCACCCAGGGTGTTTATTTTAAATTGGACAATTAGCTACTGGTTTACTTTACTATACCAAAAACCTAATATTGGGCCTTGTGTGGCGAGAAGTTACAGCTGTTGTGACGAAATTTTAACGGTGGGCCTACTAAATGGCAGACCAGAGATGTTGATCCTCTGGACCACCGCAAGCAGTGGTATGAGCCATGCCAGGGAGCAGAGTCTAAGTAGTACTTGCTGCGGTGGAACTACCAGGTCGCTACCCCTGCCGTTACTTGCTTGTGGTGGCAGCCGAGGTGCAGCGTGGTACAAAATTGTGAGGCAAGCTTGTAGTCGAGGACAGGCAGGGAGGTCAGGACAGGCGGCAAAGGTTCGTGGTCGAGGAACGGAGGCAAAAGGTTCGATACACATTAAACACAAAGACACAATAGGAACGCTTCCTCTCAAGGTACAGGGCACTCTGGATTCGGCAGGGGTAATAGGAAAGGACAGGGCTTAAATAGAGTCAGTGCCCAGTGTTAACAAATCACCGGCGCGCTGTCTCTTTAAATTTAAGGGGGCAAGCCACAGAAGTGCGGTGAGGGGAGTAACAGACAGAGCTACGAGTGCGCCCGCGGCCCGAGGATCAGGTCGCGGCGCCGCCCGCAGCAGAGGACGTAACGGAGGTGCGGGTGTGCCCGCGACCCGACACGTGGGTCATGGGGACACCCGTTACAGGAATCTAATCTTTGTCACTACGAAAAATCTATGTGCAACCCAGAGGAGTTCAGTTTAGCTTAATTTTGACTCCTACCTACTGCTAATCTATGCAGGCCTTTTTTAGATGGTCAGCAAATCTTACTGAAATCACTCTGGGAGTCCTTAAAGGGGTTGTCTCAATACAGATAATGATTGCATAGGGTATGCCATCAGCATCTGATAGATGGGGGTCCACCGATCTCAAGAACGAGTACCGAAATCTCAACAATCTGAACAGAGAATAGGCATTCAGAGTATAGCCGAGCGTGCTGCTCCACTATGCAATCAATGTCTATGGTGGGAATACCTCTTTAAGTCTTTTAGAAGGGCTTCAGGTTTTCTTTAAAGTTTTGCAACCTTTGCTATGGAAATAGATGGAGGTTCAAGCAGATGCCCAGTTAGAAGCTTCTGAACGTCTGCTCCCCCTCTCTCCTCTCACAGCAGGTAGTCTCAAACAAAAGGAAAGAAACTGTGGTTGCATCTCCCTCCGGTCATCTACTTATTGTACCATGCAATTGGATTTTTATCAGGTTTGCTTTTTTTTTTTTTTTTTTTTTTATAAACAGCTGCAGACAAGGAAAGGGTTAATCAAGTGGTAATGTAAGTGAGGGAAGATTCCAGTTTTCCAAATGAGATATATAAAAAAAGTGTCTAGATATTCACACCTACAGCTGATTTACAAAAACAGAAGCAACCTACGGTCTGTTTTATAGATGTAGAATATGATATACAGAGTGACTTTTTATGTAAACCCGAAATCTATAAGACTTGATCATCTTCCAACATCTTGGTCACTAACATTGCGTTGCTCGAAATCAGGAGGTTAAGGTGGTTGTCTAGTTTAGAAAACCTATTTTAATACAGAGCTAAGAAGAGGCCGCCTGTTTGGGTTATTCATCTGAATGGATAATGACTATAAAGAGTGTCTCTTGCTCTGGAGGACCAGTCCTGTCCTGTGTTATACAGGAAACACATTGATTCACATGGTCACTGTGTAATGCTTAATCCCCTCTGTGGTGGCGCTGTAGGGAAATAGAACCCTTACTGATAGGTTTCCCTTTAGATTACGCCTGATCGCAAGGATCAAGGTCAGCATTTTCCTAGGAAGTCTATCAAGCAGGACTGTTCAACCCCATTAATGAGGTGTTCTATCTCACACCTATCTGAACAGGCCCCTGAAAGCCTCTGTTCAAAATGGAGAGTAGGTCCCATTCGTGCACAACTCTCCACTTTGTTCTGTGGGAGTTCTGACTGCGAGGGACGGCCAAACTTGGAATTCCCCTAGAACAGAATAGAGAGTTGTGTGCAACAGCGACAAACTTTTACTTGGGGCCTGTTTCCGATAGGTGCAGGTCTCAGAGGTAAGGTCCATCTCCTACAGACACACCATCAATGTGTTAGATGGGAACGACCCTAATAAACTCACCTAAGCTACCCATAGATGCTGGGTGGGAATCTCTCAAGAAAGCCATTACAGTAACCATTAGCATTTTTAACTATCTTTAAATTGGGTGGTGTCTCCGATGCCAAAAGAACATTGGTCTATTTCATACATATGATCATGCAGTTGTAGTTTGACCACATACTCGTATAGGCTTCCAGGTGGGTTATGTAAACTTCTGAGCAGGACTTGAGCCCATTAGTGGGCTAGAAGAGCAAGAAGAACCACATGAATTTCCAGATTGACAGGAACCAAGCAAGGGTTTCTTCCCTTATCTCCTGTGATTTGGAGTAACCACCTATGGGAACTCCGAATACAACAAGCTAAAAAAATTGTACCCACAGTCCCAAGTGGGGAATGGTGCCGGACACATGAACTCTTCAAATTAATAAAACAATGAATAGAACATTTTTTGATTGAGGAAAATTATGCTGATCCTCGGTCATAAGTAAACCAACCCTAATTATAACATTGGGGTAAAAATTCCACAAAGGATCACTTTACACAGATTCTGAATGCCACATACCTATTACATATAATTATACTTCAGCTACTTTTCTCCTAATGCTCCAATTTGGGGAAGTGTCGGCGTTCACTGTAGTTTTAGTATTTTATTCAAAACCAAAAAGCTCAGAATGAACAGGAATGACTAAAGACTTGAGTTTCTTTCAACTTCTGTAGACTATATTGTGATAATGACAGGCTTAGAATGGCTAACAGGGGAGCAGGGAAAACCCGTGATGGGCCCTTGGGCATGGTTGGCCCCTAGGCATGTAAGGCCTGGGGCTACTCTTCAAGGAGAAAGGCAGAGAAAGGGGCATAATGTAAGAGTCAGGTAGAGCAGTTCTAGGATGAGCGTCACATATCAACTCCACTGGTAAGTCAAAAGAATCAACTTCACAGGTGAGCTCAAGAATCAACTCCACAGGTGGGCCCCAAGAATCAACTCCACAGATGGGCCCCAAAAATAAACTCCACTGATGTGCTCCGAGAATCAACTCCACTGATGGGTCTTACAAATAAACTCCACTGGTGGATCCCAAGAATCAACTCCACTGATGGACTCCAATAATAATCACCACTTTTGAGCTCCAAGAATCAACTCCACTGATGGGCTCCAATAATAATCTCCACTGGTGGTCCCCAATAATCAAATTCCCAGATGGGCTGCAAGAATCAACTCCACTGGTGGGCCCCAAGAATCAACTCCAAAGGTGGGCCCCAAGAATCAACTCCACTGATGGGTCACACAAATAATCTCCACTGGTGCCCCCCGAGAATCAACTCCACTGATGGGCTCCAATAATAATCTAAACTGGTGGGTCCCAAGAATCAACTTCCCAGGTGGCTTCCAAGAATTAACTCCATTGGTGGACCCTAAGAATAATCTCCACTGGTGGGCTCCAAGTATAATCTCCACTGGTGGGCTCCAAGTATAATTTCCACTGGTGGGCTCCAAGAATCATCTCTACCAGTGCGCCATAAGAATCAACTTTACTGGTGGGCCTCAATAATCAACTCCAGTGGAAGACCCCAAGAATCAACTCTACTGGTGGGCCCTAGGCACCTCAGTCCAGAACTGGATAAAGCTTATAAAAAAACTCACCCATTCATGAACCTGAGGCTTTCACCATAAAAAAACGATTGTTCTGCTTCGTAATTTTGCAGTAAATACAAATATTTTGAATATAAATGTGAATCTATGTGCAGTAATGATTGCATTTCAACGATCGTCGTGGTCTGCTATACAATGACAGAGCTCTGTGAATATTTAATGTTCTTGTGGAGGCAGAACCGCAAAGAAGACCATGCATTTAGAAAATCCATTGATAAAGTTACAATCAATGTGCAGAAATAGCTCATTTGCATTTTACCCACAATGCTGCTCAGCCACAAAGCAATTTTCAAATGGATTTCTATAAATCTTCCATCCCCAAAAGAAACCCAAGCCACGGCCCCTGCGTTCATACAAATCCATGTACGACATGAAATAATCAGATTGAGCCATAAATAAAACATGACACAATGAATTCTCTAACGACCGTGACAAATCCACAAATGTTGTGACCAATGATAAAAATCAAATCTGCTTTTATGAGAAGGGCAAAGGTAACATAAATCCGGTCTGACAGCTGTCATCGGGCATGAGGCGTACTTACATTTCACAGGATATTAATGACACATATATTTCCTGCATCCATACAAATACAATATATAATGCATGGAGCCAGGGTGCACTCACTGTGGGTCCCATAGGCAGGGCCGGGACGACGGGTAGGCAAAGGTAGGTAATCGCCTAGGGCTCCGCTTCATCCCAGGCAGGAAGGGGGCACAAAGAGGTATGGAGTGACCTGGAGGGGGGCGCCACATGTCTTATTTGCCTAGGGCACCAGAATACCTTCTCCCAAAACCAGCATCACCTGTAGACAGCCGTTTCGGGGTGTTTGCCCCTCGTCAGTACAGAGCAGAGCGATGCTGGTTTGGCTGAGTGGGAGGCAATGAGTGGCCTAGAAAGGGAAGATCTCTTCTTCGGGAGCGCACCATATGGGCGTGTGGAGATTCGAAATTGCCTTTTGCACTCCACGAAGCATCTGCATATCACAAGGCATTATGAGAAAGGAGCTCTGCTCTGCACTGATGAGGGGCAAACACCCTGAAACGGCTGTCTGCAGATGGGTGATGCTGGCTTGGCTAATATTCATTTTGCTTTCCAAAGACCCAGTGGATCAAAAGCAAATTGAGGATTTGTTACATACAATAGAGGGCGCTTGAGCTTCTCAGCTCTTTTCCCATAATGCCTTGTTCTAAGCCCAGAAGTGATGACGTTCCACTTGGGTTTGTAGCCCATTGTCCCTCCATTTGGAACATTGTTGCTTCCTACTACAGTCAATGGGCATCTTCGATATAAGAGTTCAGGCCTTCTGACTCGGCACATCCCCAGCATATGGTTATCTATAAGGTATGTGTACTAGTCAGCTAGCAGGCCGGTGCTTCGATACTGAAGCCACATACTGGCTACTGCCTTCCCCAACCGAAACATTACACTATACATAGTCGTGTGACGCTGCGTCTGAAGAGGGCAATGGGTGGCTACACTATAGATCTGAAGCCTCCTGACTAGGGCACATACACAGCATAGAGTTATCTACAGCACTTTCATACTATAGCCGCTCATTGCCCTCCCCGATCGGAACGTCACACCGTACATAGTGGTATGACGTTTCATTCAGGGAGGATGGTGATTACAGTATCGAAATGCCGGCCTGCGGACTGACTAGCCCAGATAATGCTCTACTGGGTATGCACGCTAGTCAGTGATACTATGGCCGCATGCTGCCCTTCACAAATGAAATGTCATGCTATACAAAGTAGTATCACAAGGCATTATGGGAAAGGAGCTGAGAAGCTCAAGCACCCTCTATTGGATGTAACAAATCCTCAATTTGCTTTTGACCCACTGGGTCTTTAGAAAGCGAAAGGAATATTAGCCAGCCAGTATCACCCATCTGCATACAGCAGCTGTTTCAGTGCAGAGGAGAGAGATACTGGCTGGCTGGGTGGGAGGCAATGAGTGGCTCAGAAAGGGGAATATCTCTTCTTGGGGAGAGAAGAGAGATTTTATCTGCTCTGAGTGCACATAGGTTTCTCTGGTTAACTTCCTGCTTTCCCTTCCTGATTAGACAGAAAGCAGGGAGTGATGTCACCAGAACGGAAAGCAGCTTGAAGACAAAGTGCGTTATCTCTAACAAACAAGGAGAGATTAATTACTTTTGATTGTTTACTTTGAACTATGAAGCCTTGTGCTCTATAGATTACATCTCCTGCAGTCATGTCAATGCAATTAAAAGATCTGGGAATACGGAGCTGATATGCTAATCACTGCTATAGAACCACTCACACCCTAACCAGGAAGAGTGAGGAAGAGTGAACCTACAGCTGCCTGTGGCTCTGTGAAACAGCCTAGTGAGACAACCCATTCAATGAGCTAAAAATGAATTGGACAACCCCTTTAATAATTGTTATTTATGCTATTATTTCCCATCATTAGGTGGTGGGTCACTTCTTATTTTGCTGTGAATTTTAGTTATGCTCTACAAATTTTATGGGTTTTTCGTGTGGATTTGTACAGATCTGAGGGAATCTTATCCTCATGATGAATTTCTCCATATGTAGAGGGGTTACATTTCCCAATGTAGAGGGGTCTGTCCTGATCCACATGTTACACTTGCATTTGCCACCAGATGTTTGTACTCCATGTGGACGTAGCCCGACAATGAGCCTCGAACCCACCGAAAGCTCCGCCATATGGGTAACACCGTTACAACAACATCCATCATAATTTTAGCCTATACCTCTAGGCTGCATTCATACATGGCAGAAATTATCCACTGCTGATCTGATTGCAGATCTGTGGAGAATCCACAGCAGAACTTGCATGTGTTACATGTGCATTTTGCATCAGATTTGCATCCTTTTGATTGTATAGATAGTGGTGAAATCTGATGGGAATATCTATGACAAACCATAGAATAAGCATGCTCATAGTATGCTAAATATCATACGTGAGCATGCTACTGTAACCTGCTGTGGATCAGAGCTGTCTTAACAGCATTATGGACCCCCGGGCATAACACTGGAGTGGGTCCTACCCAAATACATGACAACACACTAGGTCATGCCTCTAGCCACCCTCAAGAACATTAATATTATCACGCCACTTATACCTGGACACCAGCAGCTTGCAGTCTACAAGACTAATTGGCAGAGCCGGGAGCCTTTGGCTCCCTTCTCCACCATGGTTTTTGCACATCCTAAAAACACACAAACCATTAAATAAACAAAGCCAACCAAAGGAACCAGGGTATGTTTTTTTGTATTCTTGGGACAAACATACACCACCTGGGGCCTCCATACTTGGGGGACTCCCAGGCAACTGCCTAGTGTTCCCAATGGAAAAGATGGCCCTCCTGTGGATTTTACCTGCCTAAATAAGTGAATGTAGCTTTATAGGGGGTTAGATCTGAGTTTTTCCAAAGCTAAATGATTAAATCCTGTCCGTATTCAGCCACCACTAGGGGGACCTAAAGAAACAAAAATGTATACAGCTAATATTGAATTCAAGAAATGATAAAATCCACCTAGTGGCAGCTGCAAGCAAATGCAAGGACTGAGGAAAGCAGTTCAGTATCATCCTCCTGCTCACCATGGGCTCAATAGCAGTCATAAGGGTTACCTTTATGGTAGGCATGTCACCACACGTAGCAGAGCTGAATCTGATAGCTCTTTGGTACAGTATGGTTTAGGGTATAATTATCTGCAGTCCTATACAAGACCAAATGTAATACATTGCAATATCAGGTTGGGTTATGCAGAATGAGATGTTCAACCTTACTACCGCAGTCAAACTCAGCTTGGCTCCATCTGTACACAGATTTTCTGAATAACCATAGAGTGCCTTGTGTGAATACATAAGAAAGCCCCAATTAAAATAGCTAAATAATAATCAATGTTTGTAATAATCCGCTGCACTTAGACGCAAGTGATATATTTTTTGCTTGTTTTCCACTCATTTTTTTTCTCTGTTGGAACAGATTTGACTGCATCAGTTTTATATATCAATCAAGAATGCAAAAAAGGGCAGGCGACAACAGAAAGTCAATAACGCAGGAGACTGATTAGGTTCTTAAAGTGTGAAAAATGGGCTTCTGCTCGTCAGGCTACAGCGGTGAGACATTAAATAGAAATGACCATTTATTACAATCATCCTTTATTTATTGGCATCAGTATATTCTGAAAGTTCATAAATTATAGCAAATGCTGAGACTGTCAGCTCCGGATACTGTAAGGAAAGCCCAGAAAAGGGGAGAAAATTGGGAAGGTAAAATGAAGAGACGTTCACATTGGAGGTGTTCATGGAGCATTTAGAGGGAATGTGTCATCAAAAAATGAGTCATTGTTTAAGTCCCATTTTTATGTTAAACACATTTTTTAGGAATTTATGTTTGTTTTTTTAATTTTCCATATCACTTTTAATATTTTGTAATAATTCTTAAGTCTTGCAGTTTTCACTTTGGCCCCTAGGCCTTGTTTGCACTGCTTTAACAGCAGTCCGAGAGATGCTTTACAGTAGCTTCATGTATATAGGAGACTTAAGACTGATTCAGTCCCATTGACTTCTATAGGAAAGTTTTCTAGTCATGTTCTGTGACTTGGGAAGAAATCAGTGTGCAGGGAGGTGAAAGGGTGAACTGTGACTATCTCCTCTTGTGACTGGTGGGTCCTGTGTTATCTATTCACACTGGTGTCTCCTTTCAGTTTGACCCACTTTGTCCTGATAATGAGCAGACAACTGAGAACCTTTCTCTACAGAACAGGAAGTGTCAGACATTTATTAGGCTTAGTGGCCACAGTGAAAACTGCAGGACTTAAGAATTATTAAAAATTATTGAAAGTGATATGGAAAATTAAAAAAAAAATAAGCAAACATTCTTTAAAATGTGTTTAACATAAAAACGTTAGTTAAACAATAAGTCATTTTTGATGACACATTCCCTTTAAGGGTAGAGCATGGGGTTATATTAAGCTCTTCTGCCCTATTGTGAAACTCTCATCAGAGCTCTCAGTTATCACATAATGCTGGTGGATACATGTGGGTTCCGCAACGGAACTTCTTGCCTTCATTGTCCAAAGATGTGTGGCTTGAGGATTGGACTCCTCAACCATCTTGCAATATTTAAGTATTCTTGAAGACCACCAGTGATGATACATGTGGGATAAAGAAACTTTTGGGCAGCCTCAAACTCTTTGTGCAAATCTATCATTTTTGGCATACCCCGAAGAATGTGCCCTTTTTTTTATCCAAGTGCATAATGATCAATCATAGTGATCTATCACAAGCTCTCTACAAAAGGTGGATGGTCTCTGCAAACCTTCTCCAACTCTTCAAACCAGAAGGCCCTCTAAGGGCCAGGGATCAATGGTCACTCTTTGCTTAGGGTGAGTAAGTCTTGTTTCTAGCTTCTATCAACCTAGCTACTGGTCTATTTGCACTATGGTTCCCCATAAACATTTCCAACAGCATCAGCACAACCACCACCACCATCATCATCATCATCATCATCATCAAGTAATGATAGCTGTAGGCTAAGTTAGTGGTTTGATCAGATTAGAAATCAGGTTGTAGTATGAAGGATCCAGACTCAGAGTCATGTCAATACCGGGAAGCTTATCTTGTTTTTCTCCTTGATGTCAGGGCTGATAGTTGAGAAGCGTTTCACGTGCTCGGTTTGCAGAAAGCCGGGCAATTTATACATATTTAAATAGTTCTGTTTGTTCCAGTGCTTCAGTCCGCTGCTCGTTCTCATATAGACATGCAGTCCCTGTAGTGCACCGCAAGTATTGCAAACTATTAGGCTGGAGGCATTACAGTCTGTCCAAGATATACGAAGCATCCGTCCAAAACCGTAAGGGTAATTTGTTCATTTGTCTGTAGACGAGGCAGGTAAGACAATCCTGCTGCTCACAAAATTCTTCCAGAAAGTACAAATCTGAATTAACAGTGGAATTGAGAAGCAACAGTAGGATTAAAAGTGAAAACCTGAAATCTCATAGAACTTGCTACGTTATGGAAGTTGGTCATATATTAATTCAGTCACATCTGCAAGCAGGTCTGGACTGGCCTACTAGGGAGCAGAGGGAACCCCAAGGGAGCCCCTAAACATTGCAAACCTTGGGCTTCTTTTTAGGGAGAAAGAGAGGCAGAAAGAAAAAAATGTGCAGTAGTTGTAAAATGGACCCCAACAATCAATTTCACTGGTGGGTCTCAAGAATCAAATCCACTGGTGGACCCCAAGAATCAACTCCACTGGTGGGCCCCAAGAATAAACTCCAGTGGTGGGCCTAAGAATCAACTCCACTGGTGGGCCCTAAGAATCAAATTCACTGTGGGCCTCAAGAATCAACTCCACTGGTGGGCCCCAAGAATCAACTCCACTGGTGGGCCCTAAGAATCAAATTCACTGTGGGCCCCAAGAATCAACTCCACTGGTGGGCCCCAAGAATAAACACCAGTGGTTCGGCCCCAAGAATCGAACTCCACTGGTGGCGGTGCCCCTACTGAATCAAATTCACTGTGGGTCCCAAGAATCAACTCCACTGGTGGGCCCCAAGAATCAACTCCACTGGGGGCCTCAAGAATCAATCCCACTGGTGGGCTCCAAAAATCATCTCCACTGGTGGGCCCCAAAAATCATCTCCACTGCTGGGCCCCAAGAATCAACCCCACTGGTGGGCCCCAGACACCCCAGTCTGACACTGTCTGTAGGGGTAAAATCTGTGCTGCAGTGATTTCAATGGGAATCTACAATGTAGTTGATACCTGGCTATTTTTTTCTAATACCTGCATTAGCCACAATTTAATAAGTCTCCATTAACATCACATTTTGGGTCTATGTTGCTGATATCTATCAGGATACCTTGAAAAATGTATCTCAACGGATAGTAAGGTGGGTCCACAGGGTTCTATGGAGGAAAATATAGTTTCTTATGGACTAAGTTTGCTCTGTTTTCTGTCGGTACACACTTACATACTGGACATAAAAGTTTGTACCTGCACCTAAAGTAAAAAGGGATTCCAACAAATGCTGTGGTGGGCCATAGGGGTCTATAGGACAAATGTAGTTTTCTCTGCTTTCCATCGGTGCACTCCTTATGTACCACTACCAGACAAACAAGTATGGTCTGGCACATAAAGTACATACCCTGTTTCCCCGAAAATAAGACGGTGTCTTCTATTAATTTTTGCTCCTAAAGACGAGCTAAGACTTATTTTTAGAGGATGTTTCTTTTTACTATGAACAATAATTCACATTTAGGCCATGTTCAGACGGCTTATTCAAGCCGTAATTGCAAGCCGGATTTCGCTCGCAATTCCGGCTTGAATAAGAGGCGGGACGGGCGGGCGGGCGCGGAGCGCGGGCGGGGGAGCCGCTCGCCGGCCCCATAGACTTGCATTATCCACAAGTCGTATTGCGCCTGGATAATGTGCATGTCACTTTCTCCCCACGCGGCGGATTTGCCGAGCGGGGAGGAGCGAGGGAATCCACTGTTCTCTATGAGAGCAGTGGATTACCGTAATTACTGCGACGGATTTGCGCCGTACTGCAGCGCAAATCCGGCGCGCAGTACGGCTCCAATCCGCACCGAAATAAGCCGTGTGAACATGGCCTTATTGTTGAACAAAACATCAACCTGTTTTAATATACTGTAGTGATTTCATCACAAACATCAGCATAAGCAGCCAAACTCTGAATTGCATAAAAAAAATGCACTATCTCTTATTTTCGGGGGTGTCTTATTTTCGGGGAAACAGGGTATGAATGGTAAAGAGAGCAAACACAGACATATTTACTATATTATTTCCAAAGACTCACCGTGTATCCATTTGAATGTTTTTTTTTTTTTTAAGGTATCCTGAAAAAGAGCAGCAACATAGCCTAAAAATGTGATGTGAATGGGTGTGGTATCCCAGTACCCTTTCCACTGCTGCCAAGTGAAATAGTTGTAGTAGATCTGGTACATTGTGTCACAATTCTTGTGAGTTGGAAAAAGTATAATGCATTAATAGTTATGTGCTTATAATATTTTGGTTATGTGCTTACACTGAGGATTAACTAATGTGCAATGTGCTTTGTACTTTGCTTCCATATACTGGTTAAAGTAGGAGTATTCACAATCAATATCACTTGCTACTGGAAATTACCGGAACCATGTCCTCCCACATGTCCGCCACCTCACACCATCAGGCTGGAACAAACCAGTTGGTGGAGTTCTGGTCTAGCCAGGTGAGAGGACAGAAGTCGCTACAGATGATCCTGTTAATGTAATACTTACTCCAAGAAGTCCTAGCTCAGACATTGTTAATCACAGTCTGACCAGTGTAAGGAGTACAAGGTTTCCTGTCATCCCTACATGCAAGCCTTCCTGAAGGCATTAACTCGTCTGGGGCGCGTATGGTGGATCTACACAGCATCATGCAAAGTATCACGACACCCAGCATCCATCCAGTCCACACTGAGGGGACATTTACATTACTAGTTAAAGAAAGAAGTGAACATCTTCTACAGTCAAGAGCGATGAAGCTTGTTATACGGGCTTCTTTATGCGCCTCCGGCGAGAGCCAGTGCAACGCAACTTCTATGTCACAAACTTAATCATCCCTACCCCCTGTGATAGGGAATGGTAGCACAAAGTAACCATGAGTACTAAAGTCTGTTTTCCATGGGGAGCCACCCCGTGAACACCCTTCCTTCAGTGAAGCATTGCTCGGACTGTGTTATCCCATATATATACGAGGAGTCATCTATAACCAATTGCCATCAGAGACACTAACCCTGTTTATAGCAGATAGGGGGAACATCTCCTCTTATGCCTGAACATAGTGAACTTGCTCTACAGTTCCTTAAAGAGTGACAGAAATCTGTTATTACTGGTTCATAAACGCCATTCAGTAAAGAAGTGCAACATGTAAAATTGATGAGTGACTGGTTGCTTGCAATTGCACCAACATCACAGACACCCCAACACCAGACATCAATACTATTGATGGGGTTCTATTTTCCAACTGTGCAAACCCTTCCCCTATTGACAAATGCTGTGGAAGCAAGGAACATGTTTAGTGGTCGGGTGCTCCACTCCAGCCATTTCGACGACACTAACTGCGGTTTGTGGAACTACAAGTCCGAGCTGGCCCCTACATAACATCTATGGCCTTTCTCTGTGGCTCACAACATGGGGGCTTAGTCCTGTTGAATCTGCCGTATATAAAACTGTAAATGGAACTCTATTCTATATGATTTTATCATACACGAGCCATACATGTGAGATCTGTGATCTCAGACCGTCACATGGCTTAAATTGGGACGTATTTCGCCCCATATTTCCCGCTGTACGGCGCTCAATATGGGGCGAAATGCGCCCCAGTCATTACGGTAATCCACAGTTCTCATAGAGAACTGTGGATTATGCCTCTTCTCCCAGCTCGTACAATACACCGTGGGGGGAGATAAGTGACAGGTCAGTTATTCACGGCGTTAACGCGCCGTTAGTAATGCATGTCTATGGGGCTGGTGGGCTGCTGGCCCCACCACCCTGCGGGAGCCCGCGAACTCACGGCGTAATTGTGGCGCTTAATTACGCCCCGCAATTATGCCGTGTGAATTTAGCCTAATACAGAAAGTCTGAATGGACCTTGCCTTATATTTCACCGACCAGAAGTCCATCGGTTGTGCCAAAGAGGTATACAGAATCCAGTTTTGGAAATCAATGGCAATTCTTGAATCTTGACATCACCAATGTGATTTTCTTATGTGCATCTATGATCTGTCAAAAGAATATTTTCAATGGAACTCCCCTTTAAGCCCAACCCCATCCAGTCCTAGTCCAGTCTTCCCTCCAATCTTGTCATCAGACACACTAGAATGTGTAACAGCAGGTCTTCCTAGAGACGTCTTCAAACTCTCCAAGAAATTAAGAGCTATCCTCTAAGGAAATCTATGCTAACATGACCTCCTTCATAGAGATGAAGTAATCCAGCTGTTATCAATCTAGACACCCGAGGAAAGAGACATACAGTGAACAATGCAAAATACTTTGACCCACATGAGGGTCAACTCACAATGAAGGTCTAGAGGCAAGACAGTGCCTAAGCCGCATGTAACATATTGCTTTAATATGAAGCAATAAAAGGCATATTTGCTAAGCAGCGCTAACCTATGAGGCATGTTCAGTGAAACGAGCTGCGGGCACTTTCGGCAAAGTTCATTGAATTAACGCAGATCTTTTATTCATACAGTCATAAACTGCACATTTAGATAAGTCACTTCTATTTCATTTAGTATTTTCCCAGGCAAACCTTTAGCAAAATGTACATTTCGCATATTTTAAAAAAAAATTTAAGTCCCTTGTTTTGGGGCCAAATTTAAAAACAACTTCACCAAAGCCTTTCAAAAGAAAAACCGACAATGTATTTGGGGGTTTTCAAAACAAAGGTGGTCATTTTGGGGGTGGCTCAGGGTTTTGCTCTTTTAAAAGTCAATGGGAAAAGTCTGGGGAAATAAGTAAATTTTTGCGGAATTCATTTTTGGGGAATTATTATTAACAAATTTTAAGGGGTTGGGGGGCCCGAAACCCGTGGGCCCTTTTGCTTAAACAAAACTAAAACGTTCAGCATTTCCAAAAAAAAGATTCAATAAGTGGAAACTACCAGCAACTGCAATCCAACTATGGAAACAGTTTCCCATTTGTGGATGTAAGGGGTTGTCCCCCCTGGCCCAAAGGGGTTTTTGGTCGATTTTTTAAAAAACCAAACCGTCTGAAATTTTTTAAAAGAAAAATTTAAAAAAAATTTTTTTTTAAAAATTTTTTTTTAAAAGAAAATCCATGCAAATTTCCCCCTCACGGAAATTTTTCCCCCAAAGGTTTTTTTCACCCCCGGGGATAATGAAAAACTTTTTTTTTTTGGCGAAACACCCAAATTTTGGGGGGAAGGGGAACGGCTTTTAAACGCAAACCAAAGGGTAAAAAAACCGCCCCCCTGCGTGCCGAAAAAAAAAACCCAAAACCCGTCAAAAATTTTGACCAGATTTGGCCCTTTTTCCCTATAAATTCTTGTCAACCACCAGCAAAATATCCAAACAGCAGAAAAGAACATGAACATGTGGGTGCAGAGGGGGGGGGCCTTTTTCTGGGAAAAACCCTGGGGCAAAGCCTTTCCCCCCACGTGCCCCAAAAAAAAAACAAAATCCCCGTCAGAAAAATTTTCCGGGGGGGGAACCGGGATTTGGTCTTTTCCGGGGTAAACCACCCTAAAATTTGCCGGGCAATACCAGCAAAAAAACCAAAAAAGCAAAAAAGAACTTTAACATTGGTGCAAAAAGGGGGGGCTTTAATCCCCAAACCGCAGACAAAAGCCCTTTCCCCCCACCCTGCCAAAAAAAAAACCCCCAAAAAAACCGGTTGAGAACCCCCGGGCTGGTTTTTGGGTTTTTTGTTGTTTTATCAAAAAGTCTACCCAAAAAAAAATAGAAAAGTCCCAGCCCCGTCCCTAAAAGAAAATTTGATTTGTTATTCATTAAAAGGAATTAAAAAAACTCCAAATTTTTGCATGTTGAGTTTCCCTTTGCATTTGGGGCACTTGTGTTTCCCAACCAAAAGCATACTCAACAAGCTTAACTTGGACTTAAAACTCTCAATATACTCTAACAACCCCGCAAATTTTAAAGGGGGGTTCCCCTTAAAATTGTTCATCTTTCTTCCCGTGCTGTTTTCTTTTTTTCTTTTTTAATTCCCGGGGGGGGGTTTTTTTGGCCTTCCCACTGGGTGCAGTAGAACCCGGTATGTAGCAAAAGCAACCCGGCTGGCCAAATAAAGGAGAGATTTAACAGGTCTGTAGCTTTTGTAATCAGTTTTGGCAGCCTATCGGAGAGATGAACGGGCCTGTAGCCAAGCAATCAGTGCTGGACCCTAATCAGGAGAAAATTGAACAGGTCTGTACTATAGCAACCAGTGCGACAGCCTATCAGGAGAGATCAAACAGGTCTGTAGCTATAGCAACAGTGCTGGCGCCTATCTGGAGAGATTGAAACAGCGTCCTCAATCAGTGCTGACAGCCTATCAGGAAGTTTGAACAGGTTGCTATAGCCCCTGGGGTGCGATGCGCCCATAAAAGGGGGGATATTTTAGGAATGGGTAGGACACTGTTAATGGACAAATATTGCAAAGTGACTTGTTTTTTTTACATAAATTGCAATCCTTGTAGTGAGACAACCCCTTTAAGGCATGATGGGAATTGTACTTTGCAACGGCTTAAGAGCCACGTTTTTAAGACCACTGATATAGAGAGTGAGGTGGGAAGAAACTGTAACATGTAAGAAGCAAATGATAGGGGGCTTCCAAGCGCATTGGTACTTAACACAGGTATGGTAAAATAATGATAAGGGGTTAATACTGATATTTATTACCCCAGGTGGAATAAGTGGGTGGTGAACTAATATCTTATCTTCCTAGAGGAATAGGGGTTAACACCTAAAAGTCCTAGTGGTCTAGGGCAGGGGTCCCCAACTCCAGTCCTCAAGGCCCACCAACAGGTCATGTTTTCTGGCTTTCTTAGCATTGCACAAGTGATTTAATTATTGCCAGTGCATTCTGAGGCATATCCTGAAAATATGACCTGTTGGTGGGCCTTGAGGACTGGAGTTAGGGAACACTGGTCTAGGGCATAAAAACATATCTCAAGTTCCATTGTATTTTATCTAAGTAGGGTTTGGAACTTTGTTTTTGATTCAGAGCTCCAAATCCGCTGCATTTTTCAGTTCACTCATGAAAAAACTCTGGTTGTCTTCAACCCCCAGTTGAGGGAGCTAGCTGAATGGCAATGCATACAGCTCCCTTGAAAATTAATAAATTAGTATATGGTGAGCTCCATAGTGGTAGCAGAAAGTATAGCTGAATGTTTTCTCCTAAAAGGATTGGAAAAAGGGGGTTCAGCTACTAGAGTCCCCTTAGTATACCCTTGATATGTGTGTCTTGAAGGATACTTCAGTAGAAGTTGACATATTGGTTGAGGAGAGAAGGACCTTGGGGCCTGTCTCAATTTAGCACGTCTCTATATTAAACTTTTCACTAGGCTCTCTTATTGGAGCTCAGAATGCTTATGGTGTATGGCTAGACACTATTAAATAATTATATACTGTCATAAAAGTTGTAGACTAGTCAGCGAGGTCAAAGGGACACACTAATGTCCCTTTAGAGTCACATCTGGCTCCCAGGTTTAAATTGTAAAATTTGACCACAACATCATGAGAAAAAGGGACCAAAAAGTAAAAACAGATGAGCCCCGTGACTCTGGACACTGTTAGCTATAACAAAGTCAGAGCTAGGTCACCAGGGACAGTAAATTTGTTCTGGTCCCTTAATAAAAGAACTATAAATAATGTATATTAGACCCCAGTTACACAGCAGGCAATGACGGCCTCACCTGCCACCTGCATTGGTTTTCCACCAGACCAAGGGGGGCCACGCTCCCATGCCAAAATGCAAATTGACAAAAATTTGTCAACAAAAAAACCATATAATTATGCCAGGAAGCACAAATGATTTGTTAGTGGATGGGTAAATAAGTCTATGGTTTGTAATTCCCATTAAACCCAAAGGGTTTCCCTTTTACTACAAAGTTTTACTTTAACATGTAGGGACGGGAAATTGAAGACTTTACCCAAAAATTAAACATTTTTTTTTGATTTATTTTGGGTTTTCAAAAAGAGAGATTTTTTTTGTTCCGAGTGCACACAGGTTTCTCTGCTTACGTTCATACATCCCTTCCTGATTAGATAGAGGGCAGGGAATGATTTCACCATGGACAGAGATCAATCTGGGCGACTCTTTCTCAACAAGATTAGCTTTTGTTACAGAAAGCAATTTTTTTCAATCCTCACGCACTTGAAATTTTTTTACAAAGGAAAAATCTGCTGCACTTACATCTTTGTAATGTAAAGTTGTAGAGAAGCTAAATACGCTAATCACTGCTATAGAACCACCCACAGCCTGTCACGAGCGGAGTGAAAAAAAACCTGCCTGTGACTCAACAACATGGTGAAAAAACCCCTTTAAGGTCCACCTCCCCCAACTTAAGTTGAGTTCTCCTCGCCTTCTTCCTATGAATTGTGACACCCTAAACACCAACAAAAGTCAATGTTACAACCAGTCATGGTCTCTGTATGCTACCTGCACTGGAGGGAATAGACATACATGAAATCTTGCGGTTTTGGGGATTACTATGACAAAGGGTTGAAGGCCACAAGAAGCTATGAGATCTCCAGAAGCTTGGATCTCAAATTATGGGGTATTTTTTGGGGGGATTGGGATAGAAGAAAATCCTCACGGGCATTCCCATCTGTTCTCTCACAGACCCTAAAGTAGAATCAAGAGCTCTCAGCCATTTGGGGGGTTTACAATTGAACTGCCATAAAGGTCTCAGACCCCTCTAAGATTTACTGCGGCCCCTGGAAGAGGTACAATATTATAATGTGGCCACTGGACCAGAAAATGTTGATCAACCCGCCTTTGCCAAAACCAAAGTGCCGATTATAACCACGTTAGGAAAAACGGGTTACACGACTTTTATGCTTTTCGTTAAACGTATACGTTTTGATACCCAAAAAAAAGCATTTAACGTATCGCTTTTCCCTATTCAAAAACTATAAGGTAAAAAGGAAGACAAAAGATCAGATTGTTTAGTTCCCCTTTTTTGCGCAAATACCTTACTCGTTTTTTTAAAATACATGTTATTTTACAAAACCCCAAAACTTTATTTTAAAATGAAAAAACGATAAAAAACGTTAAAAAAAAGGACACAAAGTTATGTCAACTATCTCTATATGGTAGATATACACTCACCGGGGCCCCTTTTTTAGGGACACAGTAGAAAGGGATTTTGGGCCCCTTTTGCCTTAAAAACTTTCCTCAATTTTCTGGCAAGATTCCAAAGGGGTTTTCAACGCCAAAAGGGCCAAAGGGGGGCCCCAAAAGTGCCAAGAAAATATTTTCCCCCCACCATTGACCCACCACCACCACCTGAAAACCTTGATACAAGGGAGGGTGGATCCAGCTTTCATTTTTGACGCCCAAATTCTGACCCTACCTCCAAGCCCCGAGAAATGAGAAATCTAGCCGAAAAATTTTTTTTTCCCAATCTTTACTGCCCCAATTTTTGATGAGCTTTTGGGGAAATTGGAGCCTCATTTCCGTTCTTACTAAAGGGGTGGCACCCCTTTGGGCTTCCCCGTTTTAGCCCCTTTTGCCCCAAATTCGCCGTACGGCTTCAAGGGTCTTTTTCTCCTACTTGGTGTAACGGGTGGGTATTTCAGTCATGTTGCCTTTTTACATCCAAACCCGTCCCGCCCATTCTCTTTTACCTTGGCATCAACAAGGATTTCCCCACAGGGCCGCCGCTCACTGGTTTTTTTCTTTTTCGGGCCATTCTTTAAAAACCCCAAGATGGTTGTGCGTGAAAATCCCAGAATTTAGCTTTGAAAAACCAGACCAGCCCTTCTGGCACCCCCAACCTCCCTTCAAAGGACTCAAATCCCCTTTCTTCCCCAAATGATGCTCGGTTTGAACGCAGGGATTGTCTTGACCATGTCTACATCCCTAAATGAAAATGATTTGCCCCCCATTTGATTGGTGATTAAATTTTAAGTTTTAACAATTTTGAAGGATTAAACCTAAATAAAGGGGCCGGTGAGGGATATTTTTTGAAAAAACCCAATAGAAGTATAAAAAAAAATGTATATAAGTTTTGACACGTTTTTTTTTCCCACACTTAAGAAAAAAACCAATCCCGTCGTATGGGGAAAAATTTGTGAACCCCCCTAACTGGGCCCATAAGCTAAAATGCTCCCCATAAATTCACATACTGGGAGCATTTTCCTTTGAAAAGTCAGACCACATTTCAGGGTAAAGTCTTGCATTTTTTGAGACATTTTTGTCATTCTGCAACTACATAAAAAAAATTGGCTTGCAGCCCTGCCCTGGGGCCATATGTTGTGGGAGCTATATACAGCTGACTCGCCTGACTGACATAACTGCAAGTAATGATCCTACAAGCCGAGCACAGGAGACATCTCATAGTATCCTGGGATTTCCTCTGCTTAGAAATACTCCCATTTAAAGAGGACCTCTGGCCATTCCAGACCTGTCCGATTTAGTAAATACTCGTATTCCCCGTGAAATAACAATTCGCAAATTTTTCCCCAAAAATTTCTTTTTTGTGCAGTTACCTGTTGGGTATGTGCCCCGGGCGTTTGGATCTGTTTTTGGGATCCAAAAAAAGCATCCAAAAGCCTGCGTAAATCGCATAAAACACATTCAAACAGCTCGTTTTTGGATGCTTTTTGGCTGCAGCAGGGATCGCACCCTAATTTTTAAAAAGGGGTTCTGCATCAAACGGATCAAGAATTAAAAACACAATTCTTTGAACGGATACAAAAACGCTGTAAGACAATATCACCTGCGCCGTGTTTTTTTACATTGAAAGCAAGAATACCCGCACATTGTTGATGCGTTTTTTGGGTCCATTTAGGGCCCAAAACACGGGTTTCCAAACCTGCATTAAAAATGGGTCCAAAAATGGAAACCAACCACCGTGTGAACTACCCTGGCCTGTTTCCCCGGGGGAATTTAGCAAACATTTTTCGCGTATTTGCGTCTTTAAAGGGAGATGCGCACCCCAAAAATTTCATAAAACCACATACCGCGCATCACCTGACTCCCGAAACCCGGGCGTAATGCGGGGCCCTACTGTACGCCGTGGAACATAGCCTTTTTCCTTTTAGAAAAACCATTTCCAATCTTAGGTAAGTTTACCAATTTAAGGGCCCTTCCTGTACAGTCTGACATTGTCCAATCAGTGCTGACAGTCAGTACATGCAAAGACACACCCCTTTGAACATTGGAAAGGTAACACCCATTTGACTGTTTTATAATCTTTCTAGGAGGAAATAAGAGAAAGGGAAACACAAAACAGAGATTAAGGAAGAAAATCCCCCAAAAAGAAAGTCACGGGAACACCGGGTGGACAAAATTTAAAATTGTGCTGCCTTGACAGGTACTTCCAGTAAGTTAGTGCAGCATTCTTTAAGTTTTTAAGTGCTCACGTCAGTGCTGGGACAAAGGGGAGGAGAAGGTAAAAAAAAAAGGTTATATCTCCAAACCGTCGCCTTTACCATTGCCTGAACGCTTTTTTCCTTATGCACAAATTGAAATAATAAGGAAACGGTTTTATACCTTTTTAAAGTAATGCTTCTTTGCAAGTTTACTACTTTAGGAGAAGGTAACGCACCACTTCATCCCCGACAAGAAGGGGCATAAGGGGGGCATGTAGGGGTGATGTCCCCGCTGGAGCCCCTTTAGGGCCAAAAGTCCCGCATATGTAGGCTCCAACATTTGTCTCAGCCTGGCCATCTAAAAATTTGCATGAATTGGTACGACAGGTTCACGCCGTATTTTGTCATGACACATCATATTTTGGGGGGCGATGAATCGGGCGGTAGCCCCTGCGGGAATGGGGGGGGGCTCACCAGATTTTGGTGTAGGACAGCTACTTATAATCAGGTTTTTTTGGCTCTAAGCACGGCAGAAAACTTGCTGCCCCCCTTATTTTTTTTCCCGATTTTTTTTCTAAACTGACATGCCCCATAAGAGGTCACTCCAAAAAGTAAAAAAAAAAAAGTAACCCAAAATTCCCACACAAAATTTTCCACCCATCCCTCACCCTCAATACTGAAAAGACCCCTTACGGGTTTTAAGCAGTAAGAAATTTCCCTCATTCACAGGGAACTTTTATGTTAATAAACCAGCTGCAACAAAACAACCTTACATTTCACATTTCCAGTAATTAGAATCAGGTCATTGCCCAATTGTTCAGAATTATGAATGCAAGAATGATTTTTTTTTCCTTACATCTGCCATGTTTTGTCTATTGCATTCTCCGAAGTAATTAAAAGTATGCTCAGTGAAAAGAGCAGTGAAATCGCCTAAAAGAGGACACTTGTTAGAACACAAGCGAGTGCTTGATGCTGAACAAACACAAAAAAATGTGTTCTTCTTGGTTGGGCTGCAGGCGGTATAGAGACACTTGAGAAAATCGCTTCACATAAGACGGCGAGGGCTCCGCTGAATGGAACTGCGGTGTGATAATCTGCAGGATAACGTGGTAACGTGCGATAGCCTTTCCCCCCACTGGTTGGGACTGTGGGGGGGCCATATTGGTTGTGGTGGGGGTCCCCCCGAACTTATAGATTGACAAGGGAAACACAGAAGTGGACAGGTTGCAACCAGGAGAAGGAATGCAAAATGTCATCTCACAAGCTTCTAGTACACTGCCCATGGCTACAGCCTGACCAAGCAGCCGGACATAATCGGTGCCTACAACTATATATATCATGAATGCCAAGAAAGCGCAGAAGCTTCATCCAGGTTATGAGAGAGAGGCCAAGGAAATAGTCACGCAAGCACATAAAATACGACACACTGAGATTATCCAAAAATGGGCCTTTAATAAAATCTAAATTTGTGCACTTAGAGGGATATTCCCACCAAACTCATTGCTAATATATCAATAGGCTATAGGTGTGGGTCCCACCCATGCAGTTAAAAGGGATATCCTTACCAAACCCATTGGTAGCATATCAATAGAATATGCCATTGATTGGAAGTAGCTGTGGGTCCCACCCCTGCATTAAAGGGCCCCCAAGCCATTTATGGGAAATTTCAATGAAAAAAGCCATCGAAGGGGTTGCTGGGGTTAAAATTTTGCACTTAAAAGGAGTAAATTCCCCAAACCCCTGAAGGGATTTCAAAAGGGTTTTGCCATCAATGGGTAGTAGGTGCGGGTCCCACCCATGCACTTAAAGGGGTATTCCCCCCAAACCGATTGATGGAATTTCAATAGAAAATGCCATCGATAGTGTCTGTGGGTCCCCCCATGCCTTTTAAAAAGGGGTTTTCCCCAAAAAAATCTTTTTGGGGGGAAATTTTAATAAATATGTCATTGATGGGTAGAAGCTGTGGGTCCCATCTATGAACTTAAAGGAGTACTCCCACCAAACCCATAGATGGAATATCAAAGGGATGCTTCAATGGGTATAGGGGGCCCGCCCCTGCACTTTAAAAGGGGGATTCCCAACCAAACCGATTTTGGGAATTTCAATGAAAAAAGCATTGAAAAAGGGAGTACTGTGGTCCCCCCCCATGCACTTTAAAGGGGGGTTTCCCAATAAAAACCATTTATGAATTTCAATGAATATGCATTGGGGGTAGTACTGTGGGGCCCATTTTATGAAAATTTTAAAAGGGGTATTTCCCCCAAAAACCCCCAATGGAACAATGGTTATGCTATCAATGGGGTATAGGTCGGTCCCCCCCCATGCACTGAAAGGGGTATTCCCATCTTATCCTTGCCAACATATCAATAAGTTATGCCATCGATAGGTAGTAGCTGTGGGTCCCACCCCGCAATAGAGGGGTATTCCCCTAGAAAAACCATTCTGCAAGGGAAAAAAAAGTCAGCAATAGGTAATAGGTGCGGGTCCCACTAATGCACTTAAAGGGGTATTCACACCAAACCCATTGCAGGCATATCGGTAGAATATGCCAGCAATAGGTAATAGGTGCGGGTCCCACTAATGCACTTAAAGGGGTATTCACACCAAACCCATTGCAGGCATATCGGTAGAATATGCCAGCAATGGGTAATAGGTGCGGGTCTCACTCATGCACTTGTGGGACCTTCACCTATCCCAAAACTGGTCCCCAGAAAGTCTCCATCCTTTTTGAAGAGAGAGGTGATTGGAATCAACAAGACAGTTCTGACAGCCTCTCTGTGCTGAATGGAAACTTTCAGGGACCCGTTCTCCAGGTACAGGTCCCGGAGATGGCACCTATCACACATTGATGACATATCCTGTTGAAATGCCATCTATGTGTTTGTTGGGAATACCCCTTTAAGTGCATCGGTGGGACCCACACCTACTAGACATTTATGACTTATGCCATTAATGGCCTTTTAAAGAGGAAGTAAATACTTGTGTTACCAATTCTGGAGCCCCTTCTCTTATATCTCTGTGTTGTGCTGTTCCTCTGTTACTCCTCCTAGAAATGTATTACTGAATCTGTCAGGTGGGTGTTACCACTCCACTTTCCAAGGGGTGTGTCCCTGCACCACATTTTCTCTGTTAGCACTGATTGGACAACATCACACTGTGCAGAGACACACCCCTAAATGGTAACACCCAGATGACAGATTGGTGATGAATTTCTATGAGGCTCTATAGGGAACACCCCAACTAAGGAAAGATGCTGCAGGTTTGTTACTTCAAGGGAAATACTGACTAAAATGGAGTTTGTCCGGTGACTTAAAGGGAACCTGTCACATAGATTATGCCCCATCTTGATGAGGACAGCACAAGCTAGTGTCAGACCTGCTGTTTCCAGCGCTGTGTCCCTTTTTCTGTAAGATGCTGTAGTTTTAGAGCATTTATCCCTCAAATCTTATTCATGAGCAGGTTTAGCCCGCCCACCCAAAAAACTAGCCCCGCCCACTGACAGTTATTCACATGTTTCTACCTATTCAAAGTAATAGGTTTATCAGTTGAGGTGGGCGGGGCTTATCAGGTGGGCGGTGGGTTTGAAAAAACGGACTCTTTTTTATGATCTTCTGGCTGAAAACTGCAGATTTGAGTATTAAATACACGAAAACTACAGCATCTTACAGAATAAGGGACACAGCGCTGGAAACAGCAGGTCTGACACTAGCTTGTTCTGTCCTCAGCAAGGGGGCATAAACTAGGTGACAGGTTCTCTTTAAATGGCAAACATAGCGCAGCAGGCTGCCCAATATTTGACGGAGTCTGCGACGGAGGCTCCGACACAGATGTGGACCGGGCCCGACTATGAAGGTGACGTCTACTACTGCCGTCCCATCGCATAATGCTGGCCTGGGCGTCTCATTAACCATAGCCATTCTATGAAGTTACATGTTGACGTCTGTGGTTACTTGAGCTCTAGCTGCAGCAATAATCCAGTTAACATCCAGCATCGTCCCAGCAATCGATAGCATCCAGCTCGTGCATCGTGACCAAAGGTCAAAGAAATTATAGTCAGATCAACTCATTACATTTCACCAGGCCCTTCCTCCATGACAAGAGGATGCAAACACTTACTGCAAGTGGCCAGGTATTGATTGTCTACTCCCCAGGGAGGCAGGCAAGAATATCATGAATTTAATATAAGGGGGAAATGTGAACAGTTTTGGAAATTGGGAAGCGGAGGGGGGGGGGGGGTTAATTGACCTTGGGAATGTGCAGAATGTAGTAATGAAGTCATTTTCTTAAAACATCTACAACCCGAAAGAACAATCAAAGAAAAACTGATACAGTGAGTAATACCTAGTACAGGGCCTGAGGAGGCGGGGCATGACAAAGATCCTGTGATACCCGGTCATGCCCCGCCCCTTCAGGCCCTGCACTAGAAATATAAGTTTGCGAGAAGAGCTCCTTTAAGAAAAAATATATAAATAGATTTTAAGTTGTCACTTTCTTCCCCCATATACAGTTATATGTTTATCTTCCTTTAGGTCCTTCCTCCAGGACCTATAAGTAACTATATCTTGAAATGTCCCAGGGGACTACCAGACGTGTGAAACAACACTTCCGTAAACCCACTTCCGGATGTCACTGCACCTCTACTAACAAAGTTGCATCATCTGAACAGGCTTCAATCTTAAGGCAATATCGAAATTGGACCTCCACTGATTGGGAAATGGTTGGTTTCTCTGGTGAGTTACATTTTCTGCTTGATTGAACAGATGGACGTAGGGGTGTCAGGTGAGAAAAATCAGAGAACAAACACCCGGCAACCACTGCTGGAAGAACACAAACCCGGTGGTGGCAGCGTTATGGTGTGGGGAATGTTTTTGTGCCATTCTCTGGGCCACTCATCCATGAGAAAGGCACTCTCAACCTTTTTGGGTATGAATCCATCCTTGCAGATCACATACAGTACACCCATACATGCTGATTGTCTTACCTGGGGTGGTGGGATCTTCCAGCAAGAGAATGGGACATTTCATATGGCTAGATATGTCCAACATTGGTAGGAAGAACAAGACCAAGTACTACCCTGGCCCTTACTTCCCCAGACTTGAACTTAGTTGAACATCTGTGGGAGCCCCTGGATGGTGGTGTTGGCTCTATTGGACCTCCAGCCAGCTGGGAGCCCTGGATGGTGGTGTGCTCTATGGACCTCCAGCAGCTGTGGGCCCCCCTGGATGGTGGTGTTGGCTCTATGGCCCCTCCAGCAGCTGTGGGAGCCCCCGGATGGTGGGGTGGCTCTATGGACCCTCCAGCAGCTGTGTGTCCCCCCCTGGATTGGGGGTGTGGCTCTATGGACCCTCCAGCAGCTGTGGGAGCCCCTGGATGGTGGTGTTGGCTCTATGGACCCTCCAGCAGCTATGTTGTTGGGGCCCTCCAGTGTATGGTGCGGTGTTGCTCTATGGACCCTCCAGCAGCTGTGGGGTGCAGTCGGTTCCAGATACCGGTGACAACCTACCAGGACCTTATTGAGTCACTCCCAATCCTTCTAGCTGCTGTCCATGCTGCACATGGTGGTAACTCTGGATATTAACTGGTGGTCATAATAATGTGACTAAACAGTATCTATCTATCTATCTATCTATCTATCTATCTATCTGCACTTCATACTATCTATTATCATCTATCTAGTTACATCTACTTATTTCTCTCTCTCAGACAGATAGGTATATAGATACTACAGATACACAGACATACAGGCAGATAGATAGATAGATAGATAGATAGATAGATTATATTAATTTGTACAAATGGGAGGTTTTGAGGAGCTCTGGCTGGAAAGGTGTGGGCTGAAGACATCCTGTACTTATGCAGGACAGACCCAGGAGAATGAAGTGAGGAAACCCTTAAAGCCCATATGACAAGATCATTCTGTAATCTCTTGCAATATATAAGGCACAGGACTGGGACAAAGTATTCTGGTGCCCAAGGCAAATAAGGAATATAGCGCCCCCCTTTGGAAAATGCAGCCTCATCCATGCCTTCTTGCGCCCTCTGTTCTGCCTGGGATGAGGTGGCGTCCTAGGCGGTCACCTACCTTTTCCTACCCTTCGTCCCCGCCCTGATAAGGCGCCCAGGTTTCCTGAGGACTTTTGGTCGCCTTTCTTTCTACAGTAATTCATAAACTCACATTATACCACTGAAACCTAGAATCATCCTGCAGTTCATACACCACCGAAAACTACATAAGGCCACGTTAAACGTCTGGGCTGAGAGTAAAGTCTATAGATTAACATTTCCCAGCATGACGACTGCTTTAATTGCCCCTCATGTGGCTCTTAGATGGGCCTTGTAATAAAATAAGAAGCACTGACCCAGATTTCATTCACTCGGTCACTCATTAATCAGAGGTATTGTCTTCCCGATATCCTGGAGCGACATTCTGACTACATAGGAACTGCTCAACGAAGATAACTGCACAGAATTATGTCTCCTTAGGTTCTCCTGGACGCATGGCTTATGACCAGTCCCTGGGGTTTACTTGGCTTTGGAAGGAAGATTAAATTGGGCTGAACATTTTAAGGCTACGTTATGGTAACAGGAGATGATGGAGAGCCATCTGGTCTTCCCAGCAGCTAACTCCTAGGAAGTGTAAATCTGATTCATTTCCTGAGAAGAGGAGGGGGCATTAAGAGTTCACTTGGGAAACAGAAGGTGCTCGGGTGGTGGATGCAACAGTTGTTCCTGAGGAGTCTTAGCGTAGACGATGACAACAGAAAAGAACCACCTGGTCCACCAAGAGTATTCATAGTGAAGACATCTTACATCCTTTTCCATTCTTTCTCCTTAAGATCCCTTGTAGTTCGTAGCATAGAAGGCAAATGGTAAATACATTAGGCATACACAAATTAAAAATGCAAATAAAACTTTTTGGGTATTTTCAAAAGGAATAAGACACCATCGATGGTCAAAAGAGGAATTCCCATCACAGCAAGTGCTGCTGCCAATTACTGTAAAGTGAGCAACTTTCAAAATGCATGTTATTAAAAGATATGTATGCTTTACCTAATGCAGGCCTTTTTTGCACCTTTAACTTACTCTCTTGTCTCCAAGGTTAACGACCAACACTGTGTGCTGTGAACTATTCAAATAGCAGTATCGGGAATGTGTACATCACACGTCAGCGCATTGCCACTTGCCTGTACTTCCCATTTTGTGAAGTAAAGAGTAGCAAGACAAAATTATGAGAAATACTTCATTACAAGCCAGCACTGAAAGCACAAAGTACATGGTAAACAAGCAGAAAAGAGAGAACGTTGAAGCTGCAAAAAGGCCTGTATTAGGTAAAGCATACATATTTTTTAATAACATGCATCTTAAAAATTGCTTACTTTACAGTAATTGGCCCTTCCAGTAGCAGCTGCTGTCATGGGAATACATCTTTAAGATCAAGTCATAGAATGCAAATTTAGCCTAAATGGTATAGGTGGAAGTGACTGGTGCTAGACTGCCCCATAATAGTGAGCAGTGATGGACTGGTCTACCAAAATACCACAGGATCCTTTGATAGACTCAGCCTCTGACATTATAATGGCTCTTTCAGTAGAACAGGAGATGAGGTCCACATATCTTCTGTATAGATGGAGGTTGGACCATAAGAATTATTTCATCTGGTTTTCTTTTCTATTCTTTCTTCCTAACAACTCTGTAGGTAAGACATGTAGTTCGTAGCGTGGAAGGCAAATTATAAAATATATAAATCATACACAAATCAAAAAGGTGAATACATTTTTTGGGAACTTTTTTGGTGTTTTCAAGGAATGAGACACCACCGTTGGTTAAGGTCAAGTCAAAGAATATAAAACCAGCTTACAACAACAAGGTATGGGTAGAAGTAAATGGTGCTAGACTGCTCCTTAATGGTGAACAGCATTGGACTGGCCTATCAAAATTCTACAGAATCCTCTGGTGGGCTCAGGGTCTGATATTATGATGGCACCCAAAGGTCCTTGCTGGAAACCAGGAGATGTGGGCCACATACGTTCTATGTAGATGAAGGGTGAACCTTGAGAATTATTTCAAGTGAAGAAATTCTAGAACACGTCTGGTTTCCTTTCTTTCTCCCCAACAAAACTTTAGGCAAGACTTAAAGTTTGTAGCAAAGAAGGCAAATTATTAACTATATAAAGCATATACAAATCAGTAAGGTCAATCACTTTCTTGCAACATTTTGGTGTTTATGAGAAAGGAGAGACACCACCTATGGTTAAGGTCAAACCATAAAATGCAAATTCAGCCAAAAAAAAGGGGCATAGTTGGAAGTGACTGGTGCTAGATTGTCCCAGTCATGAGCATAATAGTAGACAATGTTGGACTGGTCAACCAAAATATCACAGAATCCTCTACAGCTCAGTCTCTGACAATGGAATCCAAAGCTCCTGCCGGAGACCTGCTCTACATATGGACCCATGGGCTCGCTCTGCATACGGACCCATGGGCCTGCTCTGCATGTGGACCCATGTGCCTGCTCTACGTATGGACCCATGGACCTGCTCTACATAAGGACCCATGGGCCAGCTCTACATATGGACCCATGGGCCTGCTCTATATACGGACCCATGGACCTGCTCTATATACGGACCCATGGGCCTGCTCTATATACGGACCCATGGACCTGCTCTATATACGGACCCATGGACCTGCTCTACATACGTTGTATATAGACAGAGGGTCCACCCTAAGAATTATTTCCTCGTTGAACCCATGGGCCGCCAATACAACACTGTATAACATGTCCATCATAACAATGGAAAACTAAGAAGCTGGAAAATGGCACCAAAATATCACAAGCAAGATCTTATTAACATTCTAATTCATCATTATTAATCATCTACTTTGTATGAAGGATGACCGCCGCTACCCTAAATGTCATGATATTTATACGGCGCCAGCCGATAACCGTGAAGTAGTTTGTGAATGCTAACATACTTTACCCCCACTTCCAAGGAAACATCTGGGTATGTAATGCAATTATATATATTATAGTTCCATAATATACTAGCATAACTATCCACATCACCTTACCTAAGCATAAGCAAATTGGGTAATAGGCAAGAGCAGGACCAGAGAAATGAAGTCCCTCTGTTTACTATTCCTGGCACCATCCCCAGTCTGTATTCTGTATTGGAGGAAGGAAGGGAGCTGTTAGGAAGTGGTAAGGTACAGACAGTTCCTCTCCCCGATTTTCTATAGGTTTTGTATATTCCCTATTATCTCTATTATTTTTGGTTAAACTGGACAAGTTTAACCAGAACTTACATAGTTTGTAAGGCTCAAAAATGACAGACGTCCACCCATCTCAGCCTAGTTTGTTATAATGTTGTGTTAGTGTTAAATTAAAGAAACTGTCTTGGTTAGACTATTCTCAAATATATTAATAATGCATCCCCCTTCTAGGACCCTCATTGATTAGTGAGAAGGAAGAGTGACTACAAAGAGTGTCTGTCAGTCTGGAGGACCTCGAACGTCCATGCTTTACACTAACAACCCATTGATTTCAATAGTAGGTGTGTAGTACTTTTGTTCTCCGGTTGGCTTACAGCAGGCCAGAGATGTGGATCCTCTGGACCACCGCAAGCGGTGGTAGAAGCCACATCAGGGAGCGCAGTCTAAGTAGGTCCGGTATTCCCCAGAGCCCACTGCAATGCAGGTTGGGCTTGCTGTGGTGGAACACTACCAGGTCGCTACCCCTGACGTGACTTGCTTGGGGTTGCAGCATGGTACAATATCGTGAAACAGGCTCGTAGTCCGGGACAGGCAGGAAGGTCAGGACAGGCGGCAATGGTTCGTGATCGGGGGACGGAGGCAACAGGTACGGTACACAGAATAACAAGAACAGACATAATGAACGCTTTCTCGCAAGGCACTATGGAATTCAGCAGAGTAAAAAAGAGGAAGAGGCCGGGTTAAATAGGGTCAGCGCCTAGGGAAGCCCGCAGGCAGAGGATGAGGAGCGAGGTGAGGTAAGTGTACAGCGCTGGGATCAGGGCGCATACTTGTAACACTCCTATCTTGGCACTGCAGGGAAATTAAATATTGGTAGCTAATCCTTCTCCTTCATGTAACTTCTCTAAATAGACACTTAAATAGCAAAATTTCATACAACTTATGTTTGTGTTATACTTGTAACGCAATAAATGTGGACGACAGTTAAAACATTATGGGGGACATGTATCAAAAGTGGCGCAGTCATAGTCGTACTTCGCAGTAACTTAGAGCAACATGTATGAATGTTGGCAATGACAGGCCAGTTCTAAATCGCATTAAGGCAGTGTAGAATACACAAGAATGTATGAACCTGTTCTTCTGCAGGTCATACATACAGGGAAGTGTAGAGCCAATACCACAAGTCTGACTCAGGCACCACCTTTACCCTGGTCTGGCTGTTCTTCTGCAGGTCATACATACAGGCGCAGTGTAGAGCCAATACCACAAGTCTGGCTCAGGCACCACCTTACCCTGGTCTGGCTGTTCTTCTGCAGGTCATACCTACAGGCGCAGTGTAGAGCCAATACCACAAGTCTGGCTCAGCCACCACCTTTACCCTGGTCTGTCTGTTCTTCTGCAGGTCATACATACAGGGCAGTGTTGTCCCAATACCACAAGTCTGGCTCAGGCACCACCTTACCCTGGTCTGGCTGTTCTTCTGCAGGTCATACATACAGGGCAGTGTAGAGCCAATACCCACAAGTCTGGCTCAGGCACCACCTTTACCCTGGTCTGGCTGTTCTTCTGCAGGTCATACATAACAGGGCAGTGTAGAGCCAATACCACAAGTCTGGCTCAGCACCACCTTTACCCTGGTCTGGCTGTTTTCTTCTGCAGGTCATACATACAGGGCAGTGTAGAGCCAATACCACAAGTCTGGCTCAGGCACCACCTTTAACCCTGGTCTGCTGTTCTTCTGCAGGTCATACATACAGGGCATGTAGAGCCAATACCACAAGTACTGGCTCAGGCAACCACCTTTACCCTGGTCTGGCTGTTCTCTGCAGGTCATACAAACAGGGCAGTGTAGAGCCAAAACCACAACTCTGGGTCAAAGGGACCACCTTTACCCCTGGGTTTTTTCCCGCG